>JAMKCH010005693.1:0-32510 GCA_023653785.1 Ophioderma brevispina
TTTTTTCCTTATTCTGGTCAGGTTGGTAGCAAATGGTTATTTTAATAGATGAAAATTTAATAACTTACTTGTTACCAAAATTATCTTTCTAGTGTGTAAATGCCAATTTTTATAGAAGAAAAATGAGTTTGGGTTATTTTGTTTTCTTTTTTTTTCCTTAAAAAAGCTCTGGAATGGGAAAAAAAAAGTGATTTTTGTAGAACATCTGCCCACTTTCAGTTCACAACAGGCCCCAAATTGAAACTAGACATTTTTCTGAACAAAATGAGATATCTAAAAGGTTTTGTCAGATAGAGTCATCAAATTGTGATTTAGACTCTTTTGGCCATTTGACACAATTGCAATTTTGAATTATATTGAAAGTTTGCGTAAAATACCAAAAATGACATTTTTTGCCAAATTTGGACATGTTACCTTATTGGGGTGTTTAGCTTAAAAATGGTTTTCCAATTTTATTCTTGAAATAAATATACTTCAACTTGAAAGTAACATGCAGTAGTAAAAACTATAGATCTTATGGAAGCCAGATAGATTTATTAGATAGTGAGGTGAGGACAGGACTATTTTAGCAGAATTGTCATAAATTGAGCACAAATACATGGTTCAACAAAATCCTGTTTCCATGGCAATCGGAACTCTTTTTGGTTTCTTTTTGGGTCAATCTGAACTAGACATTCTTACAAACAAAATGAAACCTCATTTGCCCTTTTTTACAATTGGGTTCTTGCGTTATATGAAAAGTTTCCCAACAAACAAATACCAAAAAAATCACTTTTTGTAACCAAATTTTAACATTTTCTCCTGATTTTTCTGTTCATAGCAAAATTTGTCTTTCAATTATATTTAATATTATGGAATTTCAATACCTTAATTTGATACCAAAATTATCTTTCTAGGTGATATGCCAAATTTATAGAAGAAAACAGATTTTGGGTTATTTGTTCAAAAAAGCTTCTGAATGGCCAAAAAGATGATTTTTGTGTAGAAAAATTCTGCACCACTTTCAGTCTTTACAACAGGGCAAATCTGAAACTAGACATTTTTTGAACAAAATGAGATACTCAAAAGTTTTGTCAGTGAGGGCGTATTAAATCGATTCAAACCCCTATCCCGGCCGACGAAGGATGGTTGTTAATAAAATTATTGAGAAACTGATTTACCGAGTAACGTGCGTCATTCAGAAGGAGCGCAAGGTTCGGCCCCTTGCAACTTACCCGCGAGTCCATCCAGGGCGCTCCCGCCCCGCTAATTTTGCTTACAGTATCATCAAATAAATAAAGTACCCATTTTGGCATTTTACACAGTAAAGTCAGGCAGGAGGGCAACCACCTCCGTACCTTCCGACTTTGATGGGATACCCTGATCCCAAGAAGGTGGTACCGCCAATTTTGTTTTCGCTAAAATGACCGCAAAGGAATGAACTTAAATTGCATATAAAAGCCTTAGATCATATTGGTTTTGCGTTTTTCATCGTTAGGGGGTGTACCACCACCCTTTGGTTCGACGAGGTTGATTGAACTGTTGTTCTTTCTTTTCCTGAGTTTCTGCTTTCATCTCTTTGGGTCGTTAGTGTTTCAGCACAAGAGAAGCTATACCAGACAGGGTTCAAAACGTGTTTTCCATTCGTCGCGCAAATAAGCGGGTTTCGATAACCAGGATCCTTGGCGTTGGCAATTTTGTCAGTCCCACTCAACACATGGATACGAAACCACGCGCGGATTTTTTGCGACGATATCATCTCTGTCTCCCCCAGCTCTCTCAACCGAGCCCTTGTCTAGTCAGCGATTTCGTTTTAAGAGAGAGAATGGGAAAAACTCCGTTTGTTGGTCTGCGTTCAAATGTTGCCCCTGACGGTTGACGACCGCGAAAAGTCTATCTCATCATCAGCGGTTTGAGATGTCGCGTCATCCAGTGTTCGTCCTCAGAAGGGTTTAGAAGTCAACAGGTCGTTTTCTGCCCAAGACTTACGAACTCCTACCTTCTGTCGAGGCGGGCTGGCTTGCGCTGGAATCCATCTGATAATACCCAGTCTGAATCTGAAAAGGGCGATAGATTAGTAAGGGTAGGATGTGGTCGATGCCACCATTCGGTCCAAGTCCAGCGGTTCGTCGTCAAGAGAATGCATCCCCGTATCAGACAAAGGGTAACCCTGTGTATAACAACCCGCAATTGCACTGGACGTGTCATGATAACCTTGCCAGTTGCAACTGGATGTAACCTGGCTCTTTCCCTTCCCTTCCCTTGTTGCCTTTCTTCTCCTTGGTCCTCCGCAAAAGGGTTGTGCGGAAGATCCCCTGCTACGATGGTGGATGACACCCCCCCAGGGCGGCTGCGCGAGTTGCGGTGACCTCACCTGCCCCTTGAGGCTACCGACATTATGGCGGCTGCTGCGCTGCTACACTCCCCCTCCCTGTAATCCACCCGCCTGTTTCTTTCTTTTCTCTCTTTTTCTTCCTCATACTCCTCTCCTCTACTCTACTTTTTTCCGCATTTGCATCCAATTCATCTAAATTAGATATGAGATGTCTACATAAATAAATTTATCAATATAAATTTATGATGTGAATTTATAAATTGTAAATAATGGCTAAATTATAAATATATAAATTTTAACCCTCGTCCGACGGGGTAAAGTTTATCAGCATGGGAAAAAAATTAAAATATTCCATTGAGCTATAATCATGCGCTAATCGTATTCTTCTAGTCAAACTGAATAAGAAAATGTATAGTTTTCTAACGTTTGAACTTTATGTTTAGGGCATGCCAGGCCAAAATATTTTCAGGATGTCATCGTGGTGTAAAATTGGTCAAAGCATAGCGATTTTTAATTAACTAATTCCAAATTACTCGTACATGTTGTTTGGTCATATTATGGCAAATAATGCTCATCACACTATCTAACCTCTTCGACATATTGGCCGCATTTGGGAGTGGTCGTGAACCTCTATGTAAATACTCTATTTAAATATCTCTTTTCAGTTTATACCCCATTATATACTTTTGGAAAGAATCGGAGCACATCCGAGCATTTACCCCCAAATACCAAGGCGCGCACCTTCAGTATGACCCTTGAACATTATTTCATAACATCTATAATTCGTCTATAGGGCAAACTATACCTTTGATCTATAATCCCTATGACATGACACAAACTTGGTATAAATTTGAACGCAATTGGAACATTTAGAGTTTGACCCCTGTACATCAGTTTACCCCCTTACTTCTCAAAATAGCACACTATGTCATTCTTAGGGACTTTTTCACATCGCATCAGAAAACTATCCTGAAAAATTCATTTCAGCTTGTACCTTTTTATTTCCGGTTGTTTTTCTATATATCTTGGACTATATATTTACTGTGTAAATGCCACAAACCCAGTAAATCCAGGAAACAAGAAAAGTTTATGGAAAGAAAAGTGTTAGTTTATGGGGTCTGAACAATATTTAAAGTGACAGAGGATATTTTTTAAGGATACAAATTTCCTCTCAATTTTCACTGGATAGGTTGTAAACCACCTACCGATAACGGTTCGCAGGTTTAATTGAACAACAAGTCCAACATAAAACCGCAACTGTTTTGAACTTGCCTGCTACGGGCAAATCGCTCCATAGAAAACGCCTGATTGACTTTCTGGGTGCCCGACAGCAAAGTACTAAATCATCATCTTATTAACATAAAGAGGGCGTATTCGGGCTAATTCACTTCAGGTATGATCTAATACATGTAAGCATTCCAAATATGCAAAAAACTGGGGTTCGACAAAAAATTGGGTGGGGCGCTTCTTCAGGAAATCTCCTCATGCCCCTTTAAGGTGGAGGTGCTATTTAAACCAACATCTTGTCCTTTCTTCAAAAGTGGCACCCTGCTTACATTTCAAATTCCATTATTGTTCATATTGGTTGCAGTAAATCAGAGATCGCTCTACGGACGGCATGTGGATCTCCTCATACAAACATAAGTGAAATCAAGTATACGACAACTCACAAGACTAAAGGGTTTGCCCATTTTTTTTTCTCCGCTTCATCTTTATTTTACAAATTTGTGAAATTATCAGCCTTACAAATATCGCTGCTTGTACCAGGCCCCCAAACGCGTGAATATAGAACATCACTTCATTATAATTATACCGGAGAGTGGTATTTCCTACCAGTGTAGCCAGACTGGTTGACCGCTTGAGAGATCAGGGCGGACAACACTAAATCGCTCCACGTTTTGTTTAATGTTTTGTGGGTAGTTCCGGAAAAAACATAAGATTGGGCTTGAGCCAAAGTGGGTGCGGCAGGGTAGATTGTTAAATTTTAATATGACAAGGAATATTGAGACAGTGATATCGGAAAATAAAGAGATTTGAATTTGGCAAGAAATCTTCCTTCGGAAGTACTCCCCACCACCCACCCCCCCCTGTTCTCGGATGCCGCAATAAGTTTTACGCGTCGTGTTGAAAAAGTAGTGTCCGTGGTCACGGTGCCCGTATCTCAAAATGTAATTCCTGTATCGGTTCAAATGACCAGATTTTTACACATGTCATCTTTATTTGATATAGATTTTATTTTATAAAAACACAAAAGTCAAAATGTCACCTTGGGGTCGAAAACGAACTTATATTAAGCCATTTTAACGTGTCTATCAATGGGAGGACGTGCACCGTATACACTGTCAGAGGGGCTGTCCCAACTTTTGTTTTCATCTGAAAATCCATGTTTCCTTTCAATCATTGTCATTTCTTCAATAAAGTACAAACATGTCAAGTTTTAATACAATATTATCCTCCACAGTGGGACGACATAACTGGAGCTATTATAACGTTATTCTGTAAGCAAATCTCCAAAATCATGGGGTTTTCGACCGTTTTTCGCCATTCATGGTCTTTATTTGGCATGAGGGTTCCACATAATTATTACACATTATAAGACAAATATTGCCAGTGTTTGCTTACAGTAATACTCGGCTATGTATCATACGTAATAAAAGTCATTTTTTGGCTTTGGCATTTTACACAGTCAAAGTCTAGGAAGGTGGCAACAGTGTGTCCATCATGGTCATTGTCCTCTACAGCTCTCTAGTGAAATGACTTATTTCTATCTTCAAGTGTTTTTTGGCGGGCCATCGTGCAGGCAGCTATATTTTGAAAATTTGTAATATTGAACAATTGTAAAATAAGTCTGAAGAGGAGAAGAAAGAGACATTTTGGCTAGAAGGTACATGTCGGTACACCGCTTTTTGCCGTCCGGGTTGTTGTCGTCTATGTGTTTCAACTATCGTTGAAACTTGAGTTACGCCATTTTGCCTTGAAAGGGCCACCCTTCAAAACCAATGCAAACATTCAAATTAAAATTTTTCTTTTAAATGTGGAGCCTAAGTAATTCTAAAAATATTTAAAGAATGTATGTTCACATAATGCATTGTGTTACGGACAACCCTTCAAGGCAAAAGGTGTTGTTTGTGTTTATGTAACTCGAGTATGCCATATGTTTGCCATGAGGGGAGACACATATGCACATGTAGTCCGCTAGAAAGAGTACAATCTCTGGATTCACTACAACCATTATGAACAATAATTGGAATTAAAATGAGCAAATAATAGGAAGAATGAAATAAACTTATCCTATTATAATTAACAATGGGGTAATAGAAAATTAATTTGGTTGAAATAAAAAAGAAATAGATTTCCTCTATGCTCTAATGTTTGGTTATTACGCCCTTATACCTCAGATTGTTACATCTAAAGTTTGGACTCCTGTCTTTTTATGAAAAAAATGTGGGCTCCTATTTTCCTGAAAGAGGTATTTCAGAGGAGGTGCCCCCTTTCATGAAAGAAAATGTTGGTTTAAATAACACACCAGTGTAAATATTGATCAGACCACAGTAAACGTACCACGTTTATTTACAGTATCTCTTATGGCTCATACATGATATAACATGAATAACTCTTAGTATCCAATCAAAAATAGGTTTTTCATTGTCTCTACAAACCTTTATAAGCTTTGTTACCTGTCTAAAGGACTTAAATGTTATAAACACCATCACGTTCCGCCGTTCTCATCTGAACGTATTGAAACTTCCACGAGTTCTACCATTTTGCCCCTATTTGCTGCTTCAGCTTTTGGAATTCACTTCCAAAACAGCATTCGCAGTATCCCAAAGTTCCAAGACTTCAAACGTCACCTTAAAAACTTCACACAATATTAAGTGTATTGTGTTACACACTTGCTCATACATTTCGTGTCATTATCACAGGGGTTATCCATTTTTATGTATCTTTATTATAGCCTTCTTTTTTTTATCAAACACATGGTTGTTCGTTGCAAATACGTGAACACATTGCTTTTAGACTGCTTTGAATTTGTCGGTTCAAGTTTGAAATAGCGTCCTCATTTTGGACTGCTATATCTTATGTGCTACTTAAATAACTCTAATAAAACTAATGCAAAATTTGGTCCAATATACATCCACACTACTGGAATTTTGGCGGCCATTTTGAAAAGGCCATTCCATTTGGAACATCTATAGGTTCTGTGTAGTACCACGTAGTTATTTAGGGAATAATTCTTTAATCAAACCTAAGGCAAAACGTGATCAAAACATGTCTTCATAGCTACCGTATTTAATCCATATAACATACTTTATATGGATGTGGCAGCCATTTTGACGGAATGAGAGAGAGAGAGAGAGAGAGGAGAGAGAGAAAAAAAAAAAAACTCTCCGGCAAAGTTCTCTAGATAGAGGCCTGCCTTAGCTACGAATGGTTGTTCCCATGTGAAAAAACCGTTCTAGTAGAGAACACATGAGATTTTTTCCTTCTCCAGGTGGTGCCTCCCTCAATTGTAACCCGGACTACATGAGGGCTTTGACCACCACACGTTATATGCTCTGGAGCAGAAGTTGTGTGGACAACATTCCAGAGGATTGGGTTGGGTTGGTTGGTTTGTTATGTTGAATGGCGCCTTCAACTTATAAGTTATTGAGCCAAAAGCAAATACGTTAAAAATAAAAAAAAAAAAACACATTGGCCGCAATATGGGAGGAAGTCAATGTTACGTTAGTTGACTATTTTTAGACAGGGCTAATCCAGGGAAAAAACTGCCATTTGTGGGGTCAACTTGTCTCAACGGTTTTATGTTCCTACAACTTCATACTCTTCTAAATAAGCTTGGGCGGACACCTAAATTTTTCCTAGAATCCAAGATGGCGGCCCCAAATTACAAATTGGTCACCAAATTAATTAAATTACATAATAGGTATGTTGCAAAATTGTCTTTTCAGATTTGCCGGTGCGTTCTGATTATCCTTGACCGATGTACTTTAAAATCCAGTGCGCACTACTCAGATTGATCTCAAATCCAAGATGCGGCCAAAATCCAAATTAGTGGTTAAAATTACCTTAATTTGAAACTATATGGCCTATTAATTCCGCCTTGTATACTTTTTCTGGCTGGATGTGTTATTCTGAACTTATACTCTATTTGGCTGAGCTTACAGGCTACCTAATATTTAGTCTCAAATCAAGATGGCCAACAAAATGTGGTACCAAAATATTTTACTTGTTGTATAGTCCATGGGAGCTTCCGATTACAAGTTGATTCAGTAGATTGTCCATCTTAAAGATGGATACTTCAAATTCCTGTAAATGCCATCGTTATAGGTCTCTTGAATACAAGGTGGCGGCCAAAAATTCAATTGCCGTTCAAAATTACATTAATTAATAATAAGAACTTGAACCGTTATTTGCAGTTTTTCAGTGTTCTGCTATCCTTGACCTAAGTACTTAAAAGTAGTGAAATGCACGATCATGATTTAACTCTCAAATTCAAGATGGCGGCCAAACAATCACAAATAGCGAATAAAATTACGTGAACTATAATGCTATTTAATTTCCATTTCAACCTTTTTTTACTGGATGTATTACTCTGAACGTATCTCTATGTGCTGAGCGGCATTCAGGCTACCTAATATTTAGTCTCAAATCCAAGATGGCGCCAAAATGGCCACCACAATTATTTAAAAAATTGTATAGTGTATTGGAGCTTCGTTATAATATACATAAATGAACCTTGACATGATTTATATTAAGCTTTGGACATTAGACATAATTGTATACAATATTCCTCTAGTGCCAAATTATAATAAACCCCATGTTTCACAAAAAAATTTTTTTTGCAGCAAAAGAACCTGGTGTCGAATAAATTTGATGAGGAAGGAATTAGGGGTATTTTTGCCAGCCATTTCGATTTTAAGCCGCCATATTGGATTTCACGACCCTAAATCGATAGTGTTGTTGAATTCGAAGGATATATTTTTAGGATGAGAGATCTACGAATTTACTTGTAATCGGAAGCTCCAGTACACCACACCACTAATTAAGATAATGTGGTGGCCATTTTGGCGGCCATTTTGGATTTGGAATATTATTAGGTAGCCTGTCAACTCGGGACATACAGTATATCATTCAGATAAAAAAAATCCTTGCACAAAAAAAAGGTTTTGAATGGAAAAATTTTAATAGGCAGTATGTTAACGTAATTTTATTAGCTAATTTGGATTTGGCCGCCATCTTGAATTTGATGAATTACATCATGAGCAGTGCTTCAGCTGGCTTTTAAGAACTTAGGTCAAGGATAGCAGAACAACCCAGCACATATAACGGTTTTTTTTTCAAGTTACTATTATGTAATTATGTAATTTGACGGCACCCAATGGAATTTTGGCGCCATCTTGGATTCAAGAGCCTAAAAGGATTGGCCGTTTAAGGGAATTTGAATGGATCCATTCTTTAGGATGGACAATCTGGACTGAATTAACTTGTAATCGGAAGTTCCCATGCACTTTTATTTTACAACACATAGTAAAATAATGTTGGTACGCTCATTTTGGTGGCATCTTGATTTGAGACTAATATTAGGTTAGCCTGTAAGCTCAGCAAATAGAGTATAAGTAAGAATAACACATCCAGCCAGAAAAAAAAGTATAAAAGGGTAACTTAATAGCCGTTCGTTTATAGTTCAAAATTAAGTAATTCTATCCACTAATTTGGATTTTGGCCGCCATCTTGGATTGAGATCAAATCATGGAGTAGTGTTTCAGCTGGATTTTAAGTATCATAGGTAAAGGATATCAGAACCACCGGGAAAATCTGAAAATGACCAATTTGCAACATAACCTATTATGTAATTAATGTAATTTTGGTGACCAATGTAATTTGGCCATTTTGGATTCTAGGAAAAATTTAGGGGTTTTGTTCCCCCAAGCTTTATTTGAGAAAAGAGTAGGCGTTAGGGCACATAAAACCGATGAGAAAAGTTTGACCCCACAAAATGGCCGTTTTTCCCTGGATTAGAAAGGTCTATTTGAAGGCGTCACCTGGATTTTCTGTTTGGTACCTCTTTAAATTGTGGACGTTTCGCCAAAGGGGCAGTTGAAAAACCGCATGCACAGCTTTTGGAGTAAGTCGGGATCGGCTTACTTGATGAGCAAAAGAAGACCTGGTGGCGTCTTCAAGTATGATGTAAATAGATCTGCGTCATCATCTAACTATCATCCTGGTCAATAAAAATATGCGATGACTCCACTGTGATTAGGATACCGTAGCACAGGGGTACTAACGGTTCGCTTCTCGAGCGGAGATTGGGCCTATATCCATACTCCTTTTCCTCACACGCCTGAGTTGGCACATTGTCCTGGGTACTCCAAGGCTTTGTGTCAACATCGGATTTGGATTGGGAGTTGCGCGGCTTTTCTTCCGGGCCACCATGCGGTCAAACCGCCTTTTGTCTCGTCTCTTTGTAGAAGGGGAATTCCACTTTTCTTTTTAGTCTTCTCGTCCTCACGGTGCGAAGTGAAGGATTTGTAGTCACAGTTCCCGCTAGCAACTGCAGTGGTGTTTCCGACTGCGTCTGCAAAACTGGATCACTTCTCTTAGTTTTCCATCCGATATTCAGAAGAACTGCGCTACCTTGACATTTCAAATTCAATATCTGTTCACTGGTGACACTCAAGCTCTGTATAACTTTAGACAGACGTGGTCCAAGTACCGGGAAAATTATTGGAGTATCCATAACTTTCCGAGACCGATACCAATCCAGCGTCTCACTCATCAAACCCAGTGAAGGTCTCCTTCTTCCCAGAGAGGCGCGCGCTAATTTTTTTTTTTCGTTATATTTGGGTTGCTGATCCAGACGGTGGCGGCCAACCTATTCAATATAGGGCAACTCGTCAAAATGATCAAAAATACATGCCACGGAGTGGCCAGCTTTGAAAAGTGGCTCTAGTTTGCGATTACCCCTCCCCTTTGGAAAACCAAAACACCACCTCTTTTTTTAGGATAAATTATGCGATTTAGAAATTGATGGTTGTGGTTGAAAGATTTGGTGCAGGGATGATTTCTAGCCGAAAAATGCATTTTGGCTGAAATAAGCGAAATTATGTTTTTATTTTTTTTAAGTAAAAATATTACAATCTTATTATTATGGTATCCTTTTGTTATTGAATAGGTTTTATATATTGGCATAAGGGTTCTGGTAATACTTGTTGTGGTAACATGTGATACGTTGTTTGGGGCTATAATTCTAGACCCTTTAGATATTGTATAAAACTGAATCTATAATATAATGTCAGAGATTGAACTATTACATCATGGTTAAATTTGTTTTGCTAGAAATTAAAATCTTGATTTTCTTTTCTTAAGTTTTAGCCCAACACGTGATTTGTGACCCCAAAAACACCCTGCCACAAAGTTTTTTTGACCATCAGCCATCATTTTTTTCAAATCAAATTAATTTATTATCGTTGCGTTTTGCTGTACGAGGGGAAGGGGCCTTGTCGACATTTTGCCTCCATAACCGCTCCACCATGTAGATTACAATAGAACGCCCACTATAACCGAATTGTGCGATTTGATGTCCTTGGTCCCTTTGAACATACTTAAAAAAAACATACTGTGGATTGACGTCCAACTCCGACGGTTTTGAAAAGAAAGTATTGCTTGATAAAAATTTCACAGTCAATTTTTTACGTGTTTACATCGCAAAGTGCAGTGTCATTGATTGTGGGGCGATTTTGACCCAAAAAAATGATAGAAAAATGAATTTGGGCCTGCAAAAATGGTGTTAACTTAACACCATGGATGTTAATTTTAACACTCTGCTGGAATCAATAGCGGGGCCGCACCACTGGAGTTATATTTAAACCATTTCGGTGTTAAATTAAACACCATGTTAGTGTTATATTACCACGACCTGGGGTTGTGTTACAATGTAGGATATCACTGTTGTGGTGTTAATTTTACGCCACATGTCGGGTGTTAATTTATTTTTAACACCCGTTGCTAAAATTGACACCACTGGTGTTAATTTAAACCCTCTTGGAATCATACGGGGCCACACCCTCTGGTGTTAATTAACACCAAACTTTTAATTGTAACATGCTCACATATTGATAGAAAATGCTTTATTTTGGTTGTTGTTTGTTAAATAGCTTAATTTCAACACCAAAAACCAACACCGGAAGCTTAACAACCGACTTGGTGTTCAAATGTTATCACCCATTTTTTTGGCAGTGTGTACCAGAACACTGAGCAGAATGTATCGCTTAACAACATATTCAAATCCGATTTAAACCTTTTGGAAAAAATGGGTTTTGAGTGGGATTCGGCCCCATACCATCAACCAGTCCTCATCAAAGCGCCATGCGCTTGCGGGTTTGGTTTCAGTTTTTATTGGCTGTTACTATTCGGGTATGTTCACTATATTGAATGAGGTTGTCCACCATCGTCTGCTGTTGCTGTACGGAGAGTCCAAAGGCCGTGGTATTTCCCGATGTGCCAGACAGCCCACATTTTATCTTATAAATACTAAGGGTGTGTGTGGGTGTGTGTTGTGTGTGTGTAGTGGTGTTTGTTATGTGTGTGTGTGTGTTTATAAAAGTCTCCGTCAGGTTTTATTTATATTGCGCCAATTCCATGAAAGAATAGGTGCATAAACCCGGTGCGTGTTAAAAAGAGGCCTATATTTGGACGAGATCATTATCGGGCTCGAAAGTCGGAAAAAATTAGTGATTGAACATGTGTTTGGTTGCTAATGAAAACTACACATTTGTCTACAAGTGTGACTTACCAGGCGCGCCACAGGTTGCGAGTTGCGAGTGTGAGTGGCACTTAAATTGATATAAGCCTGCAGGATTTGAGCCCTGAGGCTGCTGTTGTTCTTGAGTTATGGACTGCGTCCCTATATTTTAATGTGTGGCCCCTGTAGCCTCTTTTTAACTTGACCTGGGAGCGCGATACCCAAAAGGACATCAGGCTGGGGTCCAACCCCCCCCGGGCTATAAGCTGCATGATTTTGAGGCCCTGAGGTGCTCTAATTTTGAGTTGGGTGTGGCCCCCTTATATTAACGTTGGGCCCATGTAGCCCTTGAACTTTGACATCTGGGATCGAGATACCAAAAGGACATCAGGGACCAAGGGCTATCAGCCTACAAAATTTGGGTCCTGAGGCGGCATGGGTTCTCTGGTTTTCGGAGGAGAAGGAAAATTAAATGAGAACCTTACTAAGAAAAAATATACAATATACGCTATAAAAAAATGATTGGAACACCTATCGAGTGATTTCATGGAAAAACGGACTTATAAGACAGCATAAAAATGAATTAAAACTATTTGTCTGACCACGCGCTATTTGAAATGCGCGCTATTTATGTGGGATATGTATATGTGTTCGCGATACTGACGCGCCAGTTAGCTTCATACACATTCTCACGTACCGCTTTCATAATATGCATTTCCTATTGCATGTATGCGCAACGTGCCGACCGATCGCTAACAACGTCTACATAGCGCCAATTGTAACATAGTCGCATGGTCAGACCAGATGGTTTTTATTCATTGTATTGTTAATATCATTCCCGTTTTTTCGATAAACCAATCGATTTTGGTCAATAATTATTTAATAGAGTACGTATAATATGATTCGTTGTGCGTGTTCTCCTTTAACAGCATAAGCACAATTATTCCGCATGGTTAATACATGGCGAATATAATATAAATATATAACCGCGAAGCTGAAAAAGGTAGGTTACAGTAGGAGAGATGATGGCCTATCGTTCCCCTCCCTGGATTTTAGACCATGGCTTGGTGTGAGAAACAAAATATAACGGAAAGTTATACGGATAAAATATTGATTTTTTTTAATTATTTAGAAAAGGAACTACCTCACTACAGGATCATGACGGGAACTACGGAACGTGCTTGAGTTTTTGAAGAACAGGTAACGAATTCACCTACAATCGCCAAGTCACTATGCTCGACTACACAAATGGAGTCACACAATTATGACCACAAAAAGGTTCATTCACACACACGTTTTTGGACCACAAAAGTGGTCACTTTTAATAAAACCCCAGATTTGTCGGTGCATATTGACTGACACGGGTCAAAAATGACCCCGTTGTTGAAATTTTTTTAAGGTGTTACTGAGTCGAAATGTTTCCCGACACCTGACAACCCGCCTCCCCAGAGTCACCGTGAGGTGGTAATAAACATACCACAGTTCGTTTTAATGGCACTGGCTACAGACTTATCACACGTAATCTACTATTCCATGCTATAATGACCCTCGTCTCCCCTGCGTTCACCCCCAATGTTTAACAATTGATCCCCCGTTCTGAAAAACACCCCCCTTTCCTGAAAAAAAGAACGTCCCCTATATCTTCTTGGACACCAACTTGGGAAATTCCCATTTTCCTTCTTTCCCTTCTCTTATCGGTCCTTCAGTCTGGTAAATCATACAATTAAAGTGGTGATTTGTATCTTAAAAACAGCATTCAATATCTTTTAATGGAACTTTATACAGCTAATTGAAAAAAGCTTATAGTTGATATCGCAAAGTAAAATGTTTGTTAGTAATCAAATTATTTTTTTATCAAATTTATCGCAGACTTTGAATTTCCATGTTCCAACGGGTGTTTATCACAAACGTCCAAGTATCACCGATTTTTTTCCACGGTTTACATAATTGGATACAGATTTTGCGATATAGGGTCTGGATAGCAATGGTACGAAAAAGGGCGTACCGCTATATCGAGTTTAACAACTCATTATCGAGTTTCCAATGGTCAGTTTAATAACCCTATTTGGAGGTCTTAAACAATCCTTATGCTACATTGTTTGAACCGGTCTCGCTGTTATTGCGCAGTGCGTCCTCTATTCTCTACAGACTTCAGTTTAACACTTAAGTGCATAAGGTTCGTCGTGCACTCCTTTTGGTGTTTAAAGGTCACAAGTGGTCCCCTTCGTACACGCCACTTGATTCTTGAATCCCTTTACTAAACCTCTAGTCTTGACGGGGCATACATCACAATTTGGCACGGTGTCACAAACCCGATATGTCTTTTGACGCGCAACCAAATGTCTCCCGCCCCCCCCCCAAAAAAACCCCTTCCCCAAGGACTATGTCCTTAAATTTGGCATTATAATAATATAACATAAATACAATTACATTACTGAACACGGGGAGGGAAGTACACACCAAAACAGGTACTCTATAGGGGGGGGCTATTTTAAGTAGGAAAACAATTTTGAATAGCACCACCAAATGCTTATTGATAGCAAACGCCATGGCCGTGTTGATTGTTTTTACACCAAATATGCGCAACTGAAATATTGGTCACAAAATTTAGCGTTAAAAATTGGTGTGCAAAAACGAATCCGGGGATCCATGGACCCCCCCCCCCTTTAAGATGAATCGGACTTTCATTTTCATGCAGAACATTTACTCTCGTTAATTTATAATTGTCCTTCAACCAGCGTGCATCAATTATGATTCAGTAAATGTACAAACGCGTTTCCACCTCTGTTCCTAGGTTTACTTAAATTTCATGGAGTGCATCAAGTTGATCCCGGCAGTACATAATATGCTGAATAGCGAGCTTAATTCCAGAGTAAAGATGGTGGCTGGCACTTAGGGGATCAACCGCCAACACAAGGCCTGAATAGCTCATTTGGTGGTAGAGCGCTGGTCTCGCATCCCAGAGGTCGCCGATTCGAAATCTCCGCTTCATCCCATTGATCTTTGCTCTCGTTTAGTTTATAATTGTCAAGCAGCGTGCATCAAATATGATCCAGTAATGTACAAACTTCCGTGTCCATCTTCTGTTTAATATAAAGAAGATTGAGACTCCCACCTTATGAAATTTCGAACAGCCTTTAAAGGATTAGCAGCGATACTGCGAGGTTTTTGGAAAGCATTTTATTAAACTTATATCAGGGAATAAGTGGGTACAGTGCCATATAACTGCTTTAATGTAGAAACAACCACCAAAAGTGAAAAAAAATGAGTATTGAGGAAAAGGGGAAAATTTGTCATAAGCACTCCCGCAAATAGACATACAGCGACGGCGTCTCAAAATTGCAATCTACTAAAAGATGATTGTGGTTTTAACCCAGTACAAAATAAACAAAGATCAATAATGTTTGGTTTGAGGTCAAACTGTATGATCATGGTGCAAACTTTACGCTGAAAAAATCTGTGATATTCAACCGGGAAAGGCTTTATGATCTCAAGTCGGAATGTGATAGCACGTATAGAAATTACAGTACGTCAGATAAAACGTACTGCCTTGTCTTAATACACGGATTTCAAGCCAACCACTTGCAGGTTATGTCGCATATCCATGCCAGTAACAATGTATCAAATATGAATTTTGATGATTCTTTTAGATGGTTTCGGATTAGCAAATCGCTGCTAATCCCTTTAAGTCGTTTTAACACGTTTTGTTTTGAATAATTTACAACTAAAAAAGACCTAACTACATACTACCTTTTGCACTATACTCTATATTATCTGGGCAATATTCTACAAATTTCTTGGTGCATTAGGCAATTGAGCTAAGGAAATTTTCTACAAATATATAGTCCGCATATTCTTTGTTGCTTTGATACAACTCGAGGTGATCTATCACAACACCATACTGCTGCCCATACTTTTGGATATTTAAGCGGAAAAAGTCCCTAAAAGCCAAAATCACGTTTCACAGCTAATGGTATACTTTGGACTACTATATTCGATATCAAAAATCAAGTTATTGTTTTTGCTTAAATATTTGAAAGATGATAAATGTACCAACCTTTTGTATTGTCAAACATTTGTTCATATCTATAAAATCTTAATTTATGCATTATTTTATAACAGCAAACACAATTCCCACGAAACGGATGTCCAAGGCCCATTGGGGATTTTCCAGCCTAAGAAAAAAATGATGCTCCTTGGACAAGTCTAATTTTGCCTGCTTTAGTGTTCAGTGGACCATATCTTGAGAAACCACTCAACAAAACCAATAATTATTTTTTTTTCAGGCGATGTCACAATTACCCATTCTTTATGAATACAAGCACATCCACAGAATATTCAAAAACAAGTGGAAAAATATCACATTTCATTTTGGGTGATTGTTTTTTATATAGGCTTAATTAGTATTAATCCTATAGCTAATTATAAATTTCACAATTTTTGTACCAAACAAAACGAAAAACCCCCCTTCCTTCAGCTTAAACCTTTCATATGGGGATAATTTATAACATGTCTTTTACATTACATTAAGCAAAAAAAAAAAAAAATCAGAATTTTCACATTTTAAGGCACGGCGTTTTTCTTTGAAATCTGCTTCGTTGGACTTTCATCATCGTACACATTTAATTTTTGGGCTACAATCACCTGCTACCCAAGAAACAATGTTTCTCAATCCCAATTTTAATGGGTCAAATCAAAAATAATTAAGGCCATATTACCAAAGAGGTTCTAAATAGATCGAGAGTCAAAACGTTATTATCTTTAGACAATTCACCATCTCGCTGTTTTTGCGACACAATAACACCTAGAGTACAACATAGACAGCAATGGCTTGCCTCCGCTTCTTCCACATACTGTGGGTGCCGCTTGCATTTACACAACGGTATTGATACAAATTAAATGTATGTGTTAGAGGTGTCCATGTGTAATAATAGTGTACCTGGAATCATTGTGCTCAGATACTCTTTTTTCTCATAATGCAATGCGCGCTTAGGTGAAAAGATGTATTCCTTGAGGCGGTTATTTTAAAAAAAAATTTTCAGACGACTGATGTGTCATTTCATTCGTTGTGTGGCAAAATTTAACCACCAATAGCACCAACATCCAACAACTGATATTTTGGCGGATTGTTTGTGTCGAATTGACCTTATGTGTGTATACCAGCAACCAAACTGATATTATGCCGTGCAAATTCAAAATGGTCAGCGCCATCACGACGACTGGTTTTGAATCGTTTTCACCCCCTTGCATATTACAGCTAAAGTCTCTCCACTAAAATAGTGTCGCAGGCCCAACCATATTAGGAAAGTGGACCGGCCTATAATAACATTTTGTCCCTTCATAGCTACAATTGACCGTATGTGGAGTTCATGAGAACAGGTGATGACAAAATTAAAAGTGGTGCAAGTGGATAAACTCCATTTTCAAAATGGAAGCCATCTTAAGTCCAAAACACCTAAAAGGCAATTTGGGTTTTAAACATGTTTTTTCTTGGTCAAGGATTCTAACTATTCTCAAATTTATAAAATGTTGTCAAGGGGGGCCGAAATTTCCAATGGCTGACATGTTATTACACAAATCTACATTTCTTATTATGTCGCCTATGATGATGGATGGTGTCAAACTATACAAATTTCTGGGTCAAGGAGTTCAATAAAACTATATTACACAAAAACTGTCAGATGAATATAAAGAATAGGACGTTTTCATACACACCTATTTTCCAAGATGGTCAAAATCGTTTATACCTCGTGCTAGACAGCACCTAGGATGACATTTTGGTGACCTTACGTGTATGTTTTTATTTCACGCATTCACAGCAAATTCTCATAAACTGTCAATGATCGTGGAGTCCATGTTATTACAGTGACTACCAATTGTGACACCCAAAATGCGACACCTTGACTACTCTATATGTAATTCACCAAAGCATATATTGTGGAATCCATGAGAATTTTGATATTTAGGACTCTATTACTTAATGGAAACTATTTTTTTTGTTGGTTTAAGATAAATGTCAAGAGTAAAATGGCGCAAGAATTTCGAACAATTAAATGCCCCATTGGCCACGTCACACCTGTTGGTAGTTCAATATTTGTGGGTTTTCGTTCATTGGGACCATAAACCCAGTCACGACAAATTCTAAGTAGGAGTTACGATGATTCTGTGCTTGTATTAATTATCAAGCATCTGGGTTATATATTTTAGCACTTTGGCAAATTGAGCCTGACATTATAGTAACTTAACACTCTTGGGTACTTATATTTAAAATACTGGGCTTTCTCGAAAACCAGTGACAAATGCAAATAACATCACTTTTATGTCATCTTACAATTTTGAGAATATTTTATTGAACTCCTTGACCCAGTAACACTCATTTCGACATCAAATCATCTTCTTAGCTTATCTAATAAGAATATACGGTTTTCCTTTTGACGAATGTCGGCCATCTTGAACCTTAGCTGTGTATATAAATTTCCATGCATGACTCATAAAATTCTGGCAATTGTATATTCAACCTCAAGAAAAAAATAACCTAGACAACATACATTCCGACACTAGTCGCCATAGTATTGCTACTACCTTTACACAAGTGAGCGGCCATTATATGGAAATGTGGGACTTATTTCAAATTGTCATCATTTTTATTTTTGTCCATCACGTATCATGAACTACACACCCAATGATCATTTCAGCTATGATTGCAAATGTTATATTCCGACCCTGCTTGGTAGAAATCTAGCCCTTTTTGACCTCATGCTGTAGCACCAACATTGGCGTCTACTTCGTATATTATAAATTCCAACCTTCTTATAGATAGTGCCATGCAAAGGCTTTGGACTTGTGTTGAGACATCAAGGCATGGTCAGTGTCCTAATAAGGCTAAAATTTAATGACAGTAAACGGAGGTCATGTTCTTCTCCTCACTCTTTATTCCTTCTACATCACCATAAGACTGTCACGTCGGAGATTTTGGCCCGAAGTCATGCTCCAGACAGATCATTCTTATTATCTCATAGCAGCTAGTCAATATTTTTCTACTTCATCCACAACTTCGATGTTTTTATGATTCCACTCTCCACTCTAAAAATACAAATAAATCATAAACTAATTTTTTTCCGGAGGTGGTGACTCGACCCACGACCTTTAAAATAACAAGAAGAGCGCCCACAGACACACGCCAGGCAATCCGAGCCGGCAGGAAGTCTTCTTTTGTAGACTTCAATCTAAAAACATAACGGAATAAAGCGCACCATAATAAATAATAGCGCCCCTATGAGACGACTTGAAAATACCGCTTCCTGGAGCATGAATTCGGGCCACAATCTCCAAGAATCATACAGACTGTCAACATCGGATCGTCTCCAATTACATTAAATCTGATGCTCGCCATCTTGGTGTTGTGTTGACGATAAGTTATCTATGAACAGTCATGTTAGTAATGTCTAGGTGGACAGGCAATGTCCCTGCATCGCAATGCATAAAATTTATGCTTGTCCAATAGTTTAGATGGATCAAATAAACCCCCCGTGTGGACACGTAAATAATTATGCTGCACGGGACCTACAAGAGGAGGGGTTTAAAGTTTTACTATGGGGGTCAAATGTTTAAAACATGCTCTAAATCTAATGTAATCGCTCAAATTAATTCCTTAGGTAACCATGAGTAAAAAGTCAATTGGGTCACATCGTGTGTGCTTCCTTTCCAAGATATTTGGGAAAATGGCTAAAGGTCATTTGTTTATTCAAGAAAGGTTTTTCCCCCCCCCCCCCCATTTTTGTAATACCCATTTTCTTTGTAAAAACTTGCAAAAAATATCAAAAAAAATCATGGACGGACCCCCTACCCTTGGAACAAGGGGGTAATGCTCCTAAATCTAACCATCACAAAATAACGCTACCCGACCTCTTTTTTTTTGTCGTGATGATCAGTAGTTTCTCTCTAGTGACTTTCGGAATATGAAACTTTATGAAGACGACATATTTGTGTTATAGCTGCATGGGAAGTTGGGACATATCTAAGAGGTATTTCATCGCAGGTTTGACCGTTTCAATAGCCAACCAATTTGGTGGACAGATGCATACATTCCAGGACTACACTACATTTCACCTGTCAATGATCCCTGTGCAATCGCTAACATGGATCGATTGACAGCTAATAGTGTAGTCCTGAATGTATGCATATTGTCTACCAACATGTCTGGTGCTGACGTCCATATTGAATACGGTCTATAGATCGAGACCCCTGCATTTAACGTCTTCCTGTAGAAATATGGCAGGGTTTTAACATTTTACATTGTTTATTCTTTCACGACATATTCGTTACGTTTTTTTACTTCGGAAATTATGATACGGCCCGGAATGCTACTATGTTTCCAATTCGCTACATAAATGAAAAAAAAAAAACACACGTGAATTTATTGGAGAATCTTGTTCAGTTCAAAACTTACTCGTGCTAACCAAGTACGGGCAAATTAAGTCTATAGACTATATTTTCGGGACGGAATTATAACATAATCATGCTGAAATTTTAACTACCTTAGTTCTCCAGAATAGACAAAGAGGCGTGATGCTATTCCGCGAGAGAGAAAAGCGAAAAGAGGGGACAACCTTTCGGACCTAACACCTATAGATAATCTATATCGTTCTCTATAACCGTGGCTGATAGACTCAGTTGGCAAGAGCGAGCCCCCCCCGTGCTCAGTAATACGGAGGGTCGTGGAAAACGAATCTGTCCCAAGCGTCTTTCAACACTTACGTGCGCTGACCATCTCCAGGGAAAGAGTAATAAATATTAATAATAGGCTGAGTTCAAGCATGATTTCATATAACATATCACGGGGCTTTTGGTTTCAAGACAGAAAGAAAACCCCTCTCTAATTTTCCAAATATGAGATATTTCCGCAGTTGCGATGGCAGTTGTCCAGTAAAAACTCTACATGTGATGGTTATAGTGCGTATTATTATTAAAGGAAATGATTCTGTTGAATTAGAATCAAAAATAATACTCTCTAACCGCGGAGCTAGAAACGCCAAAATTTCTGTCCGTCCATTATCGGTTCGACTAAATCGTTTATTGTGAAATCCTGTGCACATGTGATAATCGTTAAAATTAGTTTAAGATATTGTGAATTTAGTTTAGAAAGTTTTCGAGTATGTTAGACATTGCCATCTGCCTTTTTTCATCATTATTAGAAAATTAAGCAATTGAATTTTATACACATACACGCACACACAAGCGCGAACATACACACCACACAATCCACACACACACACCACCACACACAATAACCCACACAATCACACACACACACACACACACCCACAGACACACACACACAACAGTGGAATTAGAGATCAAATCTGATTATACGTTTTGAGATAAAAAAAGTAGAAAAAAGAATATCGCAGCTTGAGAAAACAATAAAATCATATCATAGAGATTTCACAATTAACGTTTTCGGACCATAACTTCGAGGGACCAACCGTCCATAAACCATAAAAAAACCAAAAAAAAAAACCGGAAGAATTCATAACAATGGAAACCCAGTGGCGTCCGTCCGTCCGTCGTCCGAACGGGCATGACTCTCTGAGGGGGCAAAATTTCCATTATTGGGAAATTTTCCCTCTCCAGGGGGGTCAAAAGGCCAATTTTTCCCGGTCAGAGGGCTAAAAAAATGGCTGATTAAGCATTGATTTTTGCAAAACTTTTTCTCGGCCAAAGTCGTCGGGGTGGGGGGGGCAACCTGACACCCCTGCACCGCCCGGTGCCCGCCAGTGATGGAAACTGCATATTTCCAGATTGCTGTGTTGCCTACCCCCACTTTGGACACCCAACATGTCAGATTGAAGCATTTTGAAAAATTTTGAAGCCCTTTCAACGACCAATCAAACGTTCAATGACCTTTATCACAATTTTCACCATATCTCTGTAACTGAATTCGCAGATTGATCAAACTATATAGTTTCTGATTCCTTATTGCATTAGGACGAATCAGTTGAGCATACTTTTCATCTAAAGTTGAACACTTTGTACGAATAATCCCTCTTAATCCAAAATAGCCGCTATAGGACCCATGGGGACCAGATTTTATTTGTAGCATAGAACATCTTGAAGAAGATGGCATACCCGTGCTAAAAATCATGTTAGATTTTCCCAGTCTCCTGACCATACATAGTTTGAACCTTAAGGATGGCGAGCAGGGAAAGGAATACAATATGATGGAAAGAAGAAGAACGAGGATTATAATCTCGAAGAAAGTAATGCGTTAAGCTGTTCTAGTGTAAAGGAATTTCATTAGAAGGTCACTAACCACGCAAGCCTTTGAATGTTGTTTATTACACTGGATGAAAATATTCGAGTTTGGAATTGAACATTATATTATCTTATATGCATGTCCTAATCTACACAATGAACAATCGCGTGGATATTTATTTGTCATTGAATGTGTTACTTTGTGATTAAACACAGTCTGTTTTAAAAATAAATTTGTAAAGTAATTAAAATGCACGCACTGACTTGCAATTATACAGGGTCTATTTTTATCTGGATGTAGTGCTAAGAACAAAGTTGTGTTTGTTAAAGACAAAGTTATCACCTGGCAATTTTTCTGACACAGTCATTATCGAGTCCAAAATGAAGTCGTTTATATTACGCTAGGTTTTGTTAAACGATATACACTTGCCGGAAAGAACTTAGTCATTCTTAATTCATTTAGCATTGTACAAAAAAATTAATACAAATCGAAAGCAATCAACTACTATATTGTAAAAAAGTATGGGAAATTAAACATCTGACAGGGTTTAGGAGCCATTACACACATGAAATGCTTAATACCAGATACTTAAGAATGCAACCTATGAAAATGTCAATATACCGATTATTAGAATGCATTTTTTCGTTACCCTAGAATTGCTTTTAAATCGGTTAAGTAAAAAGTGGTAAATACACTGACAGCGATTGGGGAATTAGGAGAAACTCCGAAAAAAACAGCTCCAGAGACAGCTTAGGTCTACAAGGTGTCCCAGTATGATTAATCATCAATACCCAACATTTTCTTTTTTTTTCACGTAGGAAAATCAACGACACTAGATAAGTTGGTGTTGTACATAAGTGCATTAATGCGTTTGCACTCCTGCTGAGTGCATAAGGGGGGAGGTGGAGAGTGACCTCCCTGCAATTTAAACAACAGGTAATAACCCCTCAAATACGACATTTGTACTGAAAGAAAAATTGAAAAAAAAAATATTGCTCGGTTCTGAAATTAGTGGCGAAACATTATGAACGCGAAAAAAGCGGCCATTGTGTTTTTGGTTCTTCTCGCACATTGTGCATTAAAATTAAGCTATGTTTGTCCTTGAGTGTCGAGCAAATTCGATCTGTAAGATAAGAAGTGTGTGCTTTTGAATTTTTGTTTGTAACGGACCAAAAACGTTAACGCACAGTGAACTATCGGGACACTGTGGGACGGGAAGGTTCGAGTGCCACAATCGACGTTGCGTTGGTGGGTTCGGAAGTCCCCAGAGTCCAGAAGAAGCAGCAGACGGCTAGCCCTTCTTGGGCTTTCGGTGGCGATAGATGCAAGCACCTCCTACGCACGGGTGGCTGCTCCGAGCCACTTCGGTCACCGTTGTCACCAAAGACAAATTTGTTAGCAAAAAGAATCTTCCGGTGATCTGCCCCACTAAGGCTGATGGTAACGTAGTGATGACTGTCTCACCGGAAGCCAGGCATTCTTAAATTGATGCAGAGTTCGTCGTGAGATCCATCGACTCCTCCCGTTGGTGTCTAGCAGCTCAGAAACTTCGAAAGCCGATGTGTTTGTCCCAGATTTGCATCTCACATGCCCCTAGGTTACTTGTGAGGGCAGAGAGAAGCAAGCTAGGGTGGGTTCGACTCTCGACCCTGAGCCAGGCTCAGCCAGCTGCAACAAATCCTCTCAGCAATGCGTAGGGGGCGGGCGTACGTCACCGGAAAAGAGTTCCCAGAAGGTCAGCGTCCCTGATCCGGAAAAAACGAGCTGGTTTGCTGATGCGGAGAATGGAAGGGAGCACACGAGAGCGATGTTTACGCCCAGAGCAGGCAGCGGATACATGCCATCCCAAACACACTTAAACTTACGGGTCAAAGTACCAAATCTGACTAAAAATGTTGAAAAGTTTCTAATTTCTATAGGATCAAATAGGAAATTAGCATATATTTGCATTGAATAAAAACATATTATGTTTTCCCAAGTTCATTGTGACAGGAAAACTAGTTAGCCAGTGGAAAGAAGCCCTTTAGTCTTTGGTGTTGCCGCATTAGACTCCATTTGGTTGCGTAGGAAGTTGTTAAGTAGCCTCTTCATGCGCCTTTGTCCAATCATCGTTCACCTTTCAAGACTCAGCATCACATTGAAATCATGGAATGATTGTTCCGTTGTATGGGCATCGCGTCTTTCGGTCACAACTCATCAGTGCTCCACGTGTGTAGGATGGTTTCCTCCTTTCTCAAAATTTTTCCATGTAATGATTTCACACCCTCCCATTTATTTTGTGTTAAACGTGCTTGTTAATATATTGTGTTTCTACACGATATGAGGCTGGACTTGCACATACGCTCCATCAAGTTACCGTGGGAAAAAAATTTGGTTTTGATGGTAGAAGCAATAATGCACATTGCAAAGTCCTATTCAAAACTGTGCTAATATGATGGTTAACCATAAATTTGACGGTTTTTTGTTTATATTTGGCAATGAAATGGACACGAGTGACTCAAATTTCGGACAACAATGGAGAAAAATACGGCCTTTATTGATACGGCACGACTCGGTGTTAACTTTTACACCACAATCTTACCACATAATTTAAGACACGATCAGTAATTTATCCGACAGAGTGAAAATATTGAAATTTTGCAGGATTAGTTTAAAAGTAAAGGAGAATTTCTGTAGATTTATCAACCAAGTTATTTTTTCCAACTGAAGACTTAACCGGAAAAATGAAGAAACGGCAGGTTCAAAGATCGATTCTCCATTCCATTACGTGTTGTTAAAAGTGTCCGTTCCGGACAATTATGACTAAAATAACCGATTTTTTCTTTATTGGCTGCGTTTGGTCGTATCACTTGCAGGGTATGTTAGAATACCAAAACTAGTTCCAGCCCTGCAAAAATCTGATTTTTGATGATTCTTTTCGTTATTCTGATTTATCAAATCACTGATAGTGCCTATAAATTTTGCAGGTCAGGTATCCTTTGAGGTGCTATGGTTCCTGGTAACCAGTATACCTGTCCCAGGGCCGGGTTGTCGGCGGCTAAACCGTCACCCCCATCGGGTTTCTAAAAAATCCGATGAGGAGGGTAGCGTTAGACTGGTAGAACGAAAACAGAAGATGTACCTACAAGGGCGTCGGGCCTGGAGAGCTAATGGCGGCCATTCAGCACATTGACGTCAGGAAGGTCCATCCGGTCAATTTGTGCTCCAATAAATTCTCCACAGCAGTGTTCTGTGAAGTGAGGTGAATCCGCACCCCCCCGTTCAGCGGGGACAAAACCGGATTTTTAAACTTTGGTTTTACTTACTACTACTACATATATTGACGCCAGTTGGACGCCATCTGATATCGCGAGAGGCCGGGAATTTAGTTGTTAAAAATTCAAATGAAGGTAAAAAGGGTGGTTTGATGCGTCTAGTATGATGTGATGTGTGTGTGTGTGTGCCTATGTCTGGTCCTTTTGGTTAAAGTGTAATATGGTTTATATTTTCCAGATTATTTAAAAGTATTCATTTCAATTAAACCAATATGGTAACACTGGTACTGGGCAGAAGAAAGGGTCCATAATGAGGTTGCGGTTAAGGTCCTATATTATCAATTGGGCCACATTCTGCAAAAGTGCGAGATCTACATAGGTCTAAGATATACTTAAAGGTAAAGTTTTATTTTTATCTTTGTACTTGTCCGTTGATCCTTGTGAGAATGGAGCATAACGAAAGGATAAAATTTATTGGCCCTAGGCATTGGATTAATTTCAAGACATTCATGTTCGTGATTTCCAAGTGACCAAAATTAAAGCGAAAATGAATTATGTGTCCCTTACTTCAGTTGAACCCAGTTTTTTTTTTTGGGGTGAAGTTCGGCGTGTGCCCGGGTGCACGTGCGACCGGGGATTTTGGCCGACACCCGACAAGATATAAGGTTAAACACACAAGTCTTTTGTACAGCTTATAAAAATGAGATTATTTCGAGTCAAGAGTTATTATCAATGAGTGCAAATGTTTGCGTGGGCTGTTTTATTCAATTTTCTGCAAAATGAACAAAGTTCAAAATAATACTAACAGTCGGTCGATTTTTTTACACCATTCTTTCCTATCTTTGTACCTGATGGGCAACCTATATAAAATATCGTAGTCTCTCCAAGCACTGTTAACGGATTGGTATATCTATCACCAACTAATAGTCCACGGCTACTTTGAGATTCAAAATTTTACACTTTTACTCGTTGTAATGCATCCGCTATGAAGTTTACTAATTTAACGCTGAATTTTGCCCTCGGTCACCATCAGGCTATATATATCCTGCTGTTACAAATTGAAAAATCAATGAAAGTCTTTCAAAGTATTATCTTGCGTATTCCCATTCTGAACTACGTGTCGTGAAAACGATGTCTTGCCAATGCCTTTATGCAATGCTGAATGCGTATGGTTGTATGTATATATCAAACTTTGTTTTAGAAAAAAAATCTTGAAGCCACGATCAACAATGGGATAGAAAAGAACGCTTTAAAGAGCCCATTGACAAATACCTTGGCCTTATATGCAAGAAATCGTTGATGATCCTGTAGGAAGATGATTCCCAACATGTCTTTGTTCGTCGTGCATATTTGCTAAAACACTAAACACCCGGTATGCCGCGAATCGAAAATTCACCCGATGCCGTGCTTTGAAAGAACTGTGAACAATCTGAATGATTCGATTGCAGTCATGACTTAATGGGTGCACTCAATACTTCGCACTTGAAAAATTACAAACACGAGGCAACTTGGATTCGAAGTGAATAACGTGTCCTAACTCGGGTGGCAAAGAAAATTTCAAGAGCATTGATCAAAATCATCTTGCCATATGCGAGAAATTCCCCCCTCAAGCTGGCCGATGTTAGACCGTAAGAAGAACGGAAAAGTAGAAAACAAAGGAATGAGCAGACATGAACACGTGACGCAAGAAATGGTAAAGTGCAAAACCGTGTTTAATTCAGTACGTATGTAGATGTACGTTGAAGAAAACACAGTGAATGTAAGGGTAACTTACAATACAGAGGAAATTTTAATAGGTGTCAAGAAAATTTAGTTTCTTGTTCAGATCTTGAACAATGGTTTAAAAGTGTTTCAAATGCAGACTATAGTCTTAACTGATATTTTTGGCGACATTAAATTTTTAATGGACTATGACAAGTAGGTAATATACGCATCAAGATTTTTTCAGGTAAGCTGATTATTCACGTTACATACACTTTTGTTGTAAGTGAAATGATTCTTATCCTTCAAGTTCGCTTCATTTAACCACTATTTTTTGGAAAATACAAACAAATTGCAAATGCCGATTTTTTTGTTATCTACAGCACATTTTTGTTGTGTCTCATTAACTATCGGAGTAATTCTCTTATATAGTATATTAATATATTCCGTATTTTTATCTATATTCCCCCTCAATCTATTAATTGCTATTAGGTACACTGGACAAAATTGCTACAAAGGTTTTCTTGCTTTAACTAGCATAAATACCTCCCAAACAACATATCAAAAAGGTGAACAAGGGAAGCCTTGCAAGACAAGCTAAGTTGCATTTATCTTACGTGGATTATACGCCCATATTTCCACAAGGGTAATATTCTCCTAAGTGCATGTTTACGTGGGATTTTCATTTTTTTCTCTGTTTAGTATTTGAACATGCTTTTGCATGGCTATGCCTTCAGGTGTGTAGCACTTGCAATTAATATACTTTAAAAGTAGGAAAGTGAATGGGCATTATTCAGAATGGCCGCCAATTTTTCCCTCCAAAATTATTTTGCATTTTAGATATTTTTAATCAGACGGCAATCGGGATAGGGATGTCTTTATTTAGCAAATTATATCAGTCTTTATTCACACAGTTGTTCCCGAATTTCGGGGGGGGGTGGGGCACTTCCATGCGAAGTGATCCCGGGAAGTGATGGTATTGTGCTCGGCACGGTGAAAAATAGACTTTTCGGTCTCTCTTCACCCCACCTGGATTTCCACGCCTCAACCGGGATCCTTTCCCATCCCACATAAAATGGTACCCAACAATACGGGTCATTCGGGACCAAGCTGATACAGATGGGCCATCCATATGAACTTTAAGAAGTGGGCCAATGATGTTAAAACCCGAAATTAAAATAGAAGTGCCCTTTTCTAGAGTTTCAATTGGCCATTTGCCATGAAATTATAAAATTGCTGCCATAATTATAAATTGTTAAAACTGTGCACGTTGGCTCTAAATTTTTTGAATTTGGTGATCAAATCTTTAAAAAAAGTGGATCATTTTATGCAAACTTGTGATAAAAGTGGATAGCAGGAAAGAAGAAATGGGGTCATGAGTATTGTTAACATTTAAAAATGGGGTCACTTCCTGGGTAATAGGTAGACAGCAGCATAAAAAGGCGGTCAAGCATTCTAGACGTCACCAAAGTCAGCATCTCACAGACCTTGACCATGCAGTTCTAACAGGGGATGTGATCTAGTGTGTGCTGCACATATCTACTATATCTTATATAGACCGTATCAATAACCAGCCATGTTGGTGGACAAGATAGGACGCATTCCAGTATTACAATACACACCTGTCATGAATCCGTTCAATCGCTAAACATGAATCGATGACAGCTTAATGTATTGTAGTCCTGGAATGTATGCATCTTGCCCACCAACGTGGCTGGTGGCTGACGTCATAATTGAATACGGTCCTGATACAAAGCATCATTTAAGAATGCTGCCGATAAATTCAGCCTACATCTAAATCCAAAGAGACGGAATGAAATACATGACCGTCGATGAGGTAGAGAATCCCACATATTGCACTGCACAGGGGGGGGGGTACCACTAAAAACTTTTAGCCTCAGTACCTCGGGTCCTACCTCATAGTTAACGGCCGTGGCCTGATCGCTAATAGTATCGCCCCCATACTCAGAAGTGGTCACTTTGGTATTTGAAGGAAAGCACTATTTTTCTTTTCCCTGTGAATCTTTGGGCTAAGGATATTTGGGTTTGGAAGTTATGAGTCCAAAATTTACCCCATTTTTTGGTCGACCGATATTAATGTTTCCATCATAGAGATAGATGGCTCAAAAACATGTTTTTTAGCTCTCACAGCACAACGGGTTTGAAATCTCGGCCGCAAACTCTCAGATTGGATTTAGGGGAAGACATTCGATCTAAAATAAAACTTTATTTACTAAATCGGGTCGTCCCCTTTTAATATATTGTCTAATAACCAAAATAGCGTTTTATGCAAATTAGCATGTCTTGCCATGCTTCCTTTTTCTACCTTCTTGATATGTTGTTCGGGAGGGTTTGTACACAAGTTATAGCAAAAACCCTGTAGCAGTTTTGTCCAGGTCATACCTTAGATTGAGTGGGACTACTACGACGTCATTGCCGCCTATACCTTTGAAAGGTGGTCAATAAAATCGCATCTACGCTCAATGCGATTTAAGTCAGCTAAGTGTTCAATGATGTATGAAACACTGCACATTTTATTCGTGCTAGAATCGGTTTTTTTTTCAATTACGTCCTATGATTGTCCATTATTGAGATAACATAATCTTATTTAGGTAACAATCAATAGATCTTCTTTATTAATTCATGACAAAACTTTGGAAAACACTTCAGAATGGCTACAAATTTAAAAATATATTTTCCGATTGAAATTTGGATACTTAATATTTTGCATACATAAATATATAAATTAAAAAAACCCAATTTTATATTTTTTTTCTTGTACCATTAGATTCTGGAAGGAAGCAATTTTACAAGTATCCCACATTTTGAGGTAGTTTTGATTTGAAAAAGCCCCCTTTGAGACAATGCATACCACCAATAAGTTGAGAGTTGTGCGGACTATGTGGCTTCAATTATATACACATATTTCCAAACAAGCCCCTACTATATATGTCTCCTTCCACACCACAATACTCCAAATCCATATTGGAGTAGTCCACATTGTAGTTCATAGACCTTCATTATGAACCTTGCAAAAGAGTCGGCACGAAATGATTTATGTTTGTAGGCATATGACCTGCTGATTCCAAAGCTTGATGATGCAACTTTTGCATCCTTGAGTAATTTGAGTTATTGAAAGGGGAGATTAACAGGGCAAATTGGTTAAATTTTCACTAAGGGAATAAAAGGTGTATAAACCGTTCATCTGTTCTAAGGAGAAAATGCATGGTTTGAGATATCTAATACAATTACCTTTAACCTGTACGCTAGAATGGTTCAAGGTCACCCTGGGGTGAATAATATTAATTCGAACAAAATTCTCTCAAAAGGGCCCAAATTCTTCATGCGTATAGATGTTATGGCAAATAAACGTTTGGATTTGTTTGACATTGGGGCTATATGAGATGTATAGGGAGCAGCTCTTGGAATTGTGAGATCTCTTTGAGCTGAATTAACCTAAAGTAAATGTATATTCCGCTGTTACATTTCCTACGACAATTTGAAACCATTTAAATTGAAACCCATCGGAATCAATAATGTTTACCCCAAGGATGACTTTGAACAAGTTTTTGGGCCTGTCGTGCAAACACTTTAGTATAGGAAACTTAATTTTTATCCTTAGAACCAGATGATCATGTTTACTATCACCACGTGTGAAACATTTACCAACATTTTAATTTCAATACCCCCCTTTTTAGGCTATGGGCAAAAATCTAGAACCTCTCTCCTCCCTTTTGCACTAATCAAGTTTTGGTGTTTTTGCTTGGGATCCCCAGCTTATCACATCCGCTTGTTTGCCTTTAAAATGATGGTGGATGTCAGCGCGCATTAGCCGTTGCCATGGCAACGCAGTGATGAAAAATTAAAGTTAGAAAATGTCATGTCTTTGCAACTACACATCATGAACATGCTCTAGGTGTCCAAATGTATGTATTTCAAGTTTCCCATTCGATTGCCCAGCAAGAATTGGGGTTATGAAGGTTCATGCACAGGATGATTTTCGGTCGTTACCATGGTAACGACTGTCTCAAAATTAAGATTTTGTAGGAAAAATTTAATTTTTGAAAACTAAACAACACAAAAAAAACAACGCAATTTCAGTGTACAGTATAAGAATTTTAGCCTGCCAAGTTAATCAAAAGTACCCTCGTTATGACCTTACTTAGCAGGATGTTTGTCAGACAAGACAATGATTAAAACAGAGGAATTTAAAACACAGCACACACACACACACTTAGGTCCTAGCTCCTTACAACATTATTAACATAAAGCATAATAGCGAAGCAACGATACTAGTTATGGCAGCGGGGTTGGGTACATTATGTGGACTTTTTGATACTTTGTACAATATTCAATGAGGACCCCTAGGAATGTCAATCACTAATTCCTATAACACATATTCTCTTTTTCCAGGTTGTATCTATTTTGTGTAATTTCCAGGGATTTTGGCAGCCATATTGGCCTTGACCTTTGAACTTTGCTGATACCATTTGACCTTTAGCCTATTTTGTGTTTATCTTCAAGCGATGCTTTTACAGACAAGGTCACCATAGCCTTTTTTACTCCTTCTTACCACCCTAACATATGAGCTATACTAACGTTATTTGACCATTATTAAATTACCCCTGTAAAAGTTTTACCCACCCCCCTCCTGTGGAAATTTGCCGACATTTTCCAGAGGGACATGGTGGGCTAAAAACCTTCTAAAAATGTCCTTTGGAAGTCAAATCAATCGCTGCACTGACTTAGTGTCAATCGCTGCTGTGGACGAAGTTGAATTTGATAGTCTTAAATGTAGTAGGCCGGCCATAATCTGTTTAATGATCCTGATGGCTTACGGACTATCATTGATACCCATTAACGGCTTGGCTCGATTTTAATATTTTTGTATAAAAGAAGCGCATTTAAAAGTCAGCGACATTAAAAAAATCGCCAAAAAAATGCACACGTAAACCGCCGCCGCGAAAGCAAATTTTGGGGTCCATAGGAACTCCCCCCCGTAAAAGTGTTACAATTCTGTCATTCTAGCCGCAGCTTCTGCGGATTAAAGAGGATCCTTCTATACTGGCAAAGGCATCGAGCATTTGTTTCAGTTTAAATGTGCTCTTCTAGAAATCATTTTATAAAACGAAAATGATTTGGTTATGACCAATATTTGTAGATCTTTCCTGACAAGGTTTTTATTTCAAGAAATGAAATATGATTGAAAAAATGAAATAAAAATGGAATGCAAAAGGCGTTTCT
>JAMKCH010005694.1:0-34632 GCA_023653785.1 Ophioderma brevispina
CGCGAAGCCACGCATCAGTATACAACGTAGTTGAGTGAGATCTCCAATAACCAATAATACTGATAATTAATGCCCTGTATCAGTTTACAGTTGTTTAATGCTCAAGATTGACCAATCAATAATAATAAAACCAATGTGTAGTTTAGTTTAATGCTCCATATTGAACCGACAATAACTGATAATACAACCATGTAACAGTTCTAGCTGGTGTGCCCCTAATATTTTGCACCGACAAGTGACGTTGAAAATATGGATCAGAACTGTTCGCGTAAAGGGCGGTGCGAAAATGCAAAACAAAAGTTTGTTCAAGCTTGACGTCATGACTGAGGAAGAGAAACATGGTTCTATCGTGAATAAGTTAATCAGGATTGTTCCAATAGGTGAACATTTCAGGTGAAACATATAAATATGCCATTTCACAGATTGGAATGAAGCAAAATCAAGGAGAGATAACATTTAAGAACAGGAGATACGTGAAAGAAGCCTCTGTATGGGGGGGGGGGGGCAAAAACTCTAACAGAAATGAAGAAAAGAAAATATTTCACTACCGCATATTTATGACCGTCTAATTCCAAATAGCGCCACCTACATCAAGCTCCAATAGGAAGCAGATGACGAGTAGTATGAAGTGGGTAGTCAATTGAGGAAAGTGTAAACTTTAGCACCGAAACTGTCATTGCAGGTATGTAGAAACATAAAAAATACTGGATTGTTTGATGAAACTTTTTTGATAGATGGAACTTGTTTTAAAATTTTTTAAGTTTGGGGGTTTTATTTATGAATTTGGAACAACAGACGATGAATAGAGCAAATGAGGATGCTTATCAAAAACTTGTGCGCGTGTTATAGGATCAAAACATCTTGGAAGCCATTTGACCTCATATTTTTGGACTTGTGGCATATTCCCTTTGGGTGAAGGAGTGATTGCATGCCTTTTTTCAACTCTAACACGGTATTCAGCCGACGCTTAATCGACCCAGGACAAACATTTTGAGAACAAGCAATACTATTCACACGCTCACGTTATTATTTCCGCTCACAATCAAACCCATAGGATATCTTTCCATGGCCTGTGAATAAGAATATTGATTGTTGTAAAAAAAGGATATGGAGTCATACGTACGCCTGCACTCTTGGATTATGTTAAAAATCACGGTTGAAAACTTAAGCTTGTCTGAAGGTACTTTTGACATTCTACCAGTAAATGTAATGTAATATTTAGCCATTCATTGTTTTATTATACTCCTTATTTAAAAAATCTATAATTTATATTAATAATAATATATAATAATAATGCATTTATATGGCGCTCTAAAGAAAACACAGCACCTTACAACAAACACTAAATGCGAAATAAATACAACATGCATACAGCATGAATTAAAAAATTCCCCCAAGTAACAAAATTTTACGCATCAGGAAATAAGTGTTGTTCTTCGGGAGGGGCCGCTCTTAACGGGGACGCTGGTTGGAAGGTGCACTCTCTAATGTAAAGGGAAGCTTGTGTCCAGAGCCTAGGACCAAGGACGTTGAATGATCTGTCACCAAATCTACGTTGGTACGAGGTATAACAAGCAGGTACGAGGTATGGTAGAGTCTTCAGTGAAGGGACTCACACACAAAAAAGGATTTGTTATCATACTTCGTTAACGACAACCAGAGAAGAAGTGTCAAAAGTTATGGACGAACTCTGGTAAGGTCCCGCATGCGAAGACCAAACGCACACCAAACGCACAGTTATGACATAGAAATTACCGTATCTTGGCCCTTACCACCATATAATATACCGTCCCTTAAAGCCTCAAAACCACCTGACAAAAAAAAAAAACCATACATTAGGGGAAATTGCTCAAAGATCTGACAAAAATACCGCTACTTAACTTTTGCAGTGATTTTCCTTTAGGGACGTAGGACCGCCCAAATTACGTTATTCGCAGCCCTGTGACACAACTCGTAGGTAGAAAAAGGTCACGGCCGAATTTTATTAACTCAAGATAAGATCTTGAGATATTTTATTATCCGAGATCTTATCTCGGGAGAATTTTATTATCTCGAAATCCTATCTCGGGATAATTCAATTATCAGGAGATATTAGTATCTCGAGATCTTATATCGGGATTAATTTTCTTCGACGAGATTTAATTATTATTCGAGATTTTATATCGGCCAAATTTTTATTACTGGAGATAATACTTCTAACATGTCACTTCCGGAGTTAAGTATGTGGGCAACTAGTGTATTGCATTGTTAAATAAACGGCTAAGTAGAATCTGATATGTATTTTAAAGAAGGTCATAGCCAAAGCAGATGCCATGCACGGACGTTAATTCATCTGGTGATTCAATTCTATAGTTGGAAAAGAGTGATAAACCTACGAATAAACAAAGTAAGAATATGGTAGTAATTTACATTTAACAGATAAACACCAATCTGAATGGACATACTCATGTATAAAATGTACTAATTCTTTACAGGTGTGCGGGTTTCAATGAGTGACCGGTGTAGAAGTCACGATTTCCGCCGTCGTAATCATTTAGTCCGGCTACACACGGTAAAGCATTGGGCATTCGATTCAGTTGCACCTCTTCACCGCAACATTACTTTCACGCTTATTCCGTTATCGTCTATGGAGCCGGGACTATGGGCTAATGCCGGACTATATTCTGCTTCACACCGGGTTTACCTGAAAGGTTTCGGAAACATCCTGAATTCAACAACCTTTGCCGCTTTATTCCGTTAATGTTGTTAATTCATAGTGGTTAGGTACTCAGGTGTGCAACAGAGTTAGAACGAAATAGTCCAATACGTGTACACGTACGGCAGATGTCATGGCGTATTATTACCAAAAAAATGACCCCTAGATTACGCAATTGTTACGCATTACGAGAGCGACTAAACGAGGTAGCCATTGGAAGGATGCGGGGGGGTTGTAACATCGAGGGGCTCATATATAAACAATGTTAAATATATGCGCGATTAAAAATTTTTTTTTTTTTTTTCCTTTTAACAGTATATTAAGACGTCGGACAAAGCATTTGCAATAGTAGTGCTTCCATATACCTTTAGAATTTATCGGGGAGGGAATGTAAATACCATGTTTCGAGCATTGATGCATGAATCCAGACGGTTGATCGATTTCGAGGACAATTGGCAGACAATTTGAAAGAAAGTGTGAAAGTCTCCCCATTTCACACACTCAAGTTATTATTTCCGTTCACATTACAACCAGCGGATATGCAATAGATCCCCTAGGCCTATAGTCTGAGTGATTATGATCGTCCGCGAAGAATTCTATACGAAAACTTCATCATTCAAATCGATTGTATTGTTAACAGATTGGCGCCCGGCATTGTTCCTTTCAGACTAAAGCTCCTCGCATAGTTTAGTCGCTCACTATGTCAGTGTCGTGTTGTCGCTTTCAGCATTTATGAGACACGATCTGTCAAAAGACCACTAGGCATAGCTTTAGTTCCATGCGCAAACGCGTGTGCTTGTTATTGGAATGTGAATATTTTGTTCTTCCATCCACAGAAAAAAATTAATTCTAATTTTAGGAACTGTTACACGTATGTGTTATGGCATTTAATAACTGGTCTATTTCTAAGGATTGTACACGAGGACGTGCACGGATTGGAATATGGAATCTTTTGTTTACGGACTATCGGACAAAAGCTGCACCTCCAGCGCAAAAAATTCTAAATGTCTGTGTAAAAAGGGCATCGTGATTCAGCCTATTCTGTTTTTATTCATGATTCATAGATATCCTTGAGAAAGCTTATTCACAAAAATTTGAGTTGATTCGAATCTGCGATTTGTGTTATGTGTAATTCTTGTGCCACCGGTCCGTAGGCCACGTGCTGTAATTCTTCCGTTTGTCCGTTTACGGACAGAAACTACAAAAATGCGAATTTTTACAGATACACCCGAATTTGCGAGTAAGATTTGGTTACACATGGAAATTACAGATGATATAAAAATCTCAAGTTTTTTAGGCAAGTCGGGGGGGGGGCCGAGGTTGTGGATCACGCAAATGCCCCTTGAAAACTACTTGGGATTATAGGCCAGCAAGCCAGCAACATCCTCCTGAGCTATTGTTATGAGATGTGTGTTCAAATAAGAGTCTATTTCAACAGACTTTAGTAGCAGGCGCTGTGGAAGTTTATATTCGCGGTTTTTAAAACCAAAAATATGTGACGGTTAGAAGTTTTTCTGTGAACGGTTTTAGAGTGGAATTATAAAAGGGACCATTTAGACAAAAAAATTTCTACAAGGTCTTCGATTTTTCTTGGGAAATGCGAAGAAGAAAATGTACCGTGTTTTGAAAATGAGCAGTGCGTGACCTGTGTTGTTGTAATCCATGACAGCGGGATGTTTTCGGCTGCTGTGGGATATAGGTTAGTAAAATGAGTGATATATAATAAAGTCCTTTCTGAAAATGACATCTCAAACCTGATGACCACCGAAAAAAAAAGTTTTGTGTGTTACACCTGCATATTTAGTATAGTCCCTGGAAGAGAACAACTTATGTTGGGAAAAAAATTGTTGATGAGCTGATTTTTTCACCGGACATGCAATAATACTCATATACAACATGTAATTAATCCAAAGTTAACAAAATTTTAAGCATCAGGAAATAAGTGTGTTTTCGGGAGCCGCTTAACGACGCTGGTGGAAGGTGCCTCTCTAATATAAACGGGAAGCTTGTTCCAGAGCCTAGGACCAATGACGTTGAATGATCTGTCACCAAATCTACGCTTGGTACGAGGTATAACAAGCAGGTACGAGGTATGGTAGAGTCTGTCCGTGAAGGGACTTCTACACACAAAAAAGGATTTTGTATCCGATACTTTCTTTAACAGACAACCAGAGAAGAGTGATCAAAAGTTATGACGAACTCTGGTTACGTCCGCATGCGAAGACCAAACGCACACCAAACGCACAGTTATGACATAGAAATTACCGTATCTTGGCCCTTAACACCATATAATTTATAACGTCCCTTAAAGCCTCAAAACCCACCTGACAAAAAAAAAACCCATACATTAGTGGGAAATTGCTCAAAGATCTGACAAAAATACCGCTACCTTACTTTTTGCAGTGATTTTCCTTTAGGGACGTTAGGACCGCCAAATTACGTTATTCGCAGCCCTGTGACACAACTCGTGGTAGAAAAAGGTCACGGCCGAATTTTATTAACTCAAGATAAGATCTTGAGATAATTTTATTATCTCGAGATCTTATCTCGGGAGAATTTTATTATCTCGAAATCCTATCTCGGGATAATTCAATTCTCATGAGATAATTATTATCTCGAGATCTTATCTCGGGATAATTTTATTCTGACGAGATATTTATTATCTCGAGATTTTATCTCGGCATAATTTTATTATCTGGAGATAATATACTTCTAACATGTCACTTCCGGAGCTACGTAGTGTGCACCTAGTGTATTGCATTGTAAATAAAAGGCTTAAGTAGTAATCTGATATTGTATTTTAAAGAAGGTCATAGCCAAAGCAGATGCCATTGCACATGACTTTAATTCATCTGTTGATTCAATTCTATAGTTGGAAAAGAGTGATAAACCTACGAATAAACCAAAGTTACGAATATTGTAATTTACACTTTTAGAGATAACACCAATCTGAATGGACATACTCATGTATAAAACTGTACCTAATTCTTCTACAGGTGTGCCGGTGTTTCAATGAGCTGACCGGTGTAGAAGTAACGATTTCCGCCGTAATCATAGTCCGGCTACAACGGTAAAGCATTGGCATTCGATTCAGTTGACTCTTCATGCAACATTACTTTCACGCTTTATTCCGTTATCGTCTATGGAGCCCGGACTATGGCTCCTGCCGGACTATATCTGCTTTCACACCGGGTTTACCTGAACAGGTTCGGAAACATCCTGAATTCAACAACCTTTGCAGCTTTATTCCGTTAATGTTGTTAAATTCATAGTGGTTAGGTACTCAGGTGTGCAACAGATTTAGAACGAAATAGTCCAATACGTGTACACGTTACGGCAGATGTCATGCGTATACCATAAAAATGACCCATAGATTACGCAATGTTACGCATGTACGAGAGCGACTAAACGAGGTAGCCATTGGAAGTATGCGGGGGTTGTAACATCGATGGCTCATATTATAAACAAATGTTAAATATTATGCGCGATATATTCTTAACAGTATTATTAAGACGTCTGCCAAAGTCATTTGCAATAGTAGTGCTTCCATATACCTTTAGAATTTCTCGGGAGGGAATGTATAATACCATGTTTTCGAGCATTTGATGCATGAATCCAGCGGTTGATCGATTCGAGACAATTTGGAAGACAATTTGAAAGAAAGTGTGAAAGTCTCCCCATTTCACACACTCAAGTTATTATTTCCGTTCACATTACAACCAGCGGATATGCAATAGATCCCCTATGCCTATAGAGTCTGGTGCATTATGATCGTCTGCGAAGAATTCTATACGAAAACTTCATCATTCAAATCGAGTTGTGATTGTTAACAGATTGGCTGCCCTGCATTGTTCCTTTCAGACTAAAGCTCCTCGCATAGTTTAGTCGCTCACTCATGTCAGTGTCGTGTTGTCGCTTTCAGCATTTATGAGACACGATCTGTCAAAAGACACTAGGCAGCTTTAGATTCCATGCGCAAAGCGTGTGCTTGTACTTGGAATGTAGAATTATTTTGTTCTTCCATCCACAGAACAAAATAATTCTAATTTTACGTACATGTACACGTATCGTGTATGGCATCCAAACCTGTCTATTTTTAAGGATTGTACACGAGACGTGCACCTGTGATTGGAATATGGAATTCTTTTGTTTACGGACTATCGGACAAAAGCTGCACATCCAGCGCATAAATTCTAAATGTATGTGTAAAAGGTGCATTTCGTGATTCCAGCACATTCTGTTTTATTCATGATTCACTAGATATCCTTGAGAAAAGCTTATTCACAAAATTTGAGTTGATTCCGATCTTGCGATTTGTGTTATGTGCTAATTCTTGTTTTCCACGGTCCCGTAGGCCACGGTGCTGTAATTTCTGTCCGTTTGTCCGTTTACGGACAGAAAATACAAAATTGCGAATTTCTTACAGATACACCCGAATTTGCGATTAAGATTTGGTACACATGAATTACAGATGATATAAAAATCTCAAGTTTTTTTAGGCAAGTCGGGGGGGGGGCGAGGTTGTGGATCACGAAATGCCCCTTTAAAACTACTTTGGATATAGGCACAGCAGCCGACAACATCCCGCTGAGCTATTGTTATGAGTGTCATTGTTTCAAATAAGAGTCTCTTCAAAAGACTTAGTGAGTTCTGTGGAAATTTTATATTCGGGTTTTATTATAAGGTTTTAAAACAAAAATATGTGACCGGTTAGAAGTTTTTCTGTTGAACGGTTTCGAGTGGTATAAAAGGGACCATTTTAGAAAAAAAAATTCTACACGGTCTTCGATTTTTCTTGGGAAATGCGAAGCTTCGAGTAAATGTCCGTGTTTTGAAATGGCAGCAGTGCGTGACCTGATGTTGGTGTAATCCATGCACAGCGGGAGTTTGCTGGCTGCTGTGGGATATAGGTTAGTAAAATGAGTAGATATATACATAACGTCCTTTTCTGAAAATGACTCTCAACCTGATGACCACCGAAAAAAAAGTTTTGTGTGTTACACCTGCATATTTAGTATAGTCCCTGGAGAACATACTACGTGGAAAAAATTGTTATTGAGCTGATTTTTTCACCAGACATGCAAAATACATCATATAACAACATATCCAAAATCCCCATGAATCGCCTTTGGGGGAAAATTTTATCCAAGATGGCCGCCAAAATAGCTGACATTGCATATAATTAGCTATAATCTTGGCTTCTCAAGTAGATCTGTTGATCATTTTAGTCTAAATCTTAATTATCCATGTTTTCCTTTATGTTGAAATTTAAAATGGCCGCCATTACATATAATTTGCTTCATCTCAACTTCAGAACAAGGAAAAAGAGGGATAAAGAAACAAATAAATAAATTATATCTAAATAAATATATATAAGCGAATAATAAAAATGACAAGACAAGACAAATAATTATAAATGAATAAATATAAATAAGTGAATAAATAAATAAATAGATATAATAAATAAAGAGAACTTTTGTAAAAGTGACGGGTACAAAAGACGGAATCTGAATTATGTAATAAAAAGTCATCTTGAGGTGTTTTCACACCCAAATGTTATTTCTCCCAATTTCTGGGATTCATCTTTTATATATTTCTTTCACACTCCGGTTTCCATTTCTGGTACTTGGTTGTAAAAATAGAATGCCTATTGTTTCTATGCCCATTTCTCAGTGGCATGACGTACGTGTATAGCCTATAATTAATCAAGCGTTTATGTGAACAGTATACTAAACCTGCATTATACTAAACTTTTTAAACCATTATTTCGAATGAGTATTATATTGAGCGGCATGCTGGTTCTCATTGTGCAGTTTTGGGAAATTGCATTCTGATTAAGTTCGAATAACATAACACCCAAGTCATTCTTTCGAATAGACTAAAGATGAACTAAAATTACTACTATTTGGTAATTAGAACAATCCCTTTTCGGGATTATTGCTTTTAAACAACCCTCCTATATATGCGACAGTTTGACCGAGCTTCCTTGCAGGAGACTGCAAAGGAAAGTATATGTCAGTGAGAAGATAATTATATGTAATGGCAGTAAATTGGCAGCCATTTGGTGGCCATTTTAGATTTTTGAGTTAAGGAAAACATCAATGATTTAGATTTAAACAAAAAACTGAATTCTTTGAACCTCAAAACATTCAAAAACATGAGATATAGCTAATTATATAAAATGGCGGCCATTTAGGATTTTGGCGTGAAGGAACTCATCAGTGATTTAGATTTGTACATAATTGGATCCTTTGACCCCAAAACATATTCACAAACACTAAAATCATCAACATCTACTTTAAAAGCTGAGATATAGCTAATTTGGCGGCCATCTTGGATAAAATGTTTTCCCCAAGGGGGATTTATAGGGATTTTGGATATGTTGTTGTTGTATGATGCATTCTGCTTATCTGGTGTCAAAATCCCCAGGGACCACACTAATTAGAGAAAGACTACGAACCAGCTGTATCCAGTCATATTAAAAATAGAATAATCGCGGTTGAATGAATACGAACATACTGACTTGGTTTTAATCAATTACAAATTCATTCTAATCTAAAAATTTCAGGATTGAAAGAATCAATTTGGTATGATACTGAATGCGGTTGATAGTCTTATTTTGGAATAGTTTTTCTGAGAATTATTTTCATAATAAAGTCAAACTTGTAGTAACAAGTTCAAAAAAGTAAAGAACATAAAATGTAAGAACACTCAGCTGAGTCTCACAGACTGCGTGAAAAAGGTAACTTTAAATTGGTGTTATCAGGGTATTTTAGTAATTATAGTTTTATGAGTCCCATTATTCTGTTATCAGTTACAATAGAGACCATAATATTACCCCAATATTTATAAACACATTTAATGCTAAGAAACACATACGAATTTTGTCATGCGATTTTTGCGCTTTATATTATTCAATTTGTATAATATTGGTCTTACTTCTTTGCACTAAAGGCTGTCTAAGAAGACGGATTTTGGGGATCAAATACACGGGAGCTATTGTCTGTACGACATTTCTTCCCTACAGTTATAGGTAATGCCGTCATCACTAGGTGATAAACACAAGCGAGACAGCATACTCTATCGAAGTAGTGCGCCAACCTTCATGTGTGACAAAGGCAAACATTTCCCGCGCTTGGTTATTCTTGATGGAAAAGCAGACGATTAAAATGCCCGCAGAAATATCATCTCTACCATGCTCTCTTTCAACCTCTTCTTTCTGTTGCGGCTACATGTACAATCTCACTTCAAATACTTGAAACAAAAATATATATACTTTAAAAGAATTTTCTCATTCAGAACTCTCACCACATTTGGTTAAAATTGTACATTTTTGTATCGTACTCATTCTTTCAGTGGCTGGTTCAAGTAAAAGATCTCCTGTAACTTCTTTCAAAACTTCCCTAAGAGGAAAGCTCTATAAGAACTTTAAATAAACATGTTGGAGAAACAGTTTTCCGTACAAATTCAGATCTTTTGTAACGAATACAAAATACGTACGTCACGAAGTCGTACGTCATTGCCATTTAAAGAACATCCACTTGGCTTGAAATACGGATGATAGTTTGCACTGTGTACGAATGTTATTAAAACAGTACGATTTAAAGGTAAGACATTAGAATAAAGCCGTAAAAGCAGATAAGATCATTTACTAAAACCAACACCAGACGAACAGTCAAAATCTCATATGAATCGAAAGAGACGATCGCGTTTCAGTTTTATATACCAGAGATTGTTAAAATCAACAATGCTCACTACTTATATTCGCTATCATCGGTTATAATAACTTATACATAAGCATACATAAGGCAGTGTAAGATCCAGACGACTCGAGCTATATGTTATAGAATAGAAATAATATTCACAAAAGCTCTTTGCAGTGGCTGGGAAATAATATGCTCCTGGCTAGAGATAGTTTTGTTCTCTGTGCATTGAAAACATTAATGCATACATTAGACACTATTTCATTTGACCTTGGCGCGAGTGGTCTTTCACATGGCCAGACGATCTGTCGATAGATAACAAATGTCACGTAATGTCAAAAATGATGTAAAGTACTCCAAACCTTTTCATGATTGCATTCACGTCACGCGTGGTTAAATTTTGCTGTATATTATATAGATATAAAGAACACGTACTTGATTTCCAAACGTAAAATGGGATTGCTATATCAAAGATGACAGGGAGGGGAAAGAGGGGAGAATAGAAAAAAAGAAAAGAGGGGAAAAGCAAGAAAGAGGGAGAGAAATGGAAGTCTGACAAATATCTCAGCGAAAGAATGTTTTGAGTAATACCAATCCGTCTTTTACATCAACAGATTTTGATTACTGCAATAACCGCGGGCACCTCCGGAGATTTATCTTTTGCATGGATTTAACGTTAAATGAAATGTCATCATTCCTCAAGACAGAAAGTTACGCATTTGGTTGTGTATCAAACATGCATATTACAATCGCCAAGAGAGATTTGGCTTGACTGGAATTTCCCATTAATGGATATTACATTGGAGCAAGTTGAATGCACCAAGAAAAAAAACATTACTATTTATTCAAATCGGTTTTGATTAAATTTGTAATATCGGTATTACGTTAACTCCTTCATGTATCTGTTTACTGTAATGTTCTATTGCCTATATATGCATTAAGGAGGATATATAAAACGATGTTATTCTCTTCATGCGATTGACAAATGATAATTACAGTCAGTAAGTGACGGTTATTGAACTCTAATTTACGTTTCACGCAACTTTAAAAATTCAACTGATTTGAAAATGAATACTTATTCCAAAGAAATACGACAAGTGTAAAGTACGTGCTGTTAAAGCATTTCGTTCCCTTGGGTACATTTCAAGGAAATAATTTTCTACCTTAAATATAGGTGTCCATAACAGTTAGTCACTGCTTCTTCAAATTAAACTGTTAATACTTAATACTTGTTAAGCAATGTGTTTTGGTAACATAATCATAAACAACTGATGATAAGTTTCAATCAATTCTAATTGTTTGAAGCAATTTTACTTATTGCAAGCCTATTCCTGTCATAAATGCCCTTCTTTGTGATCCACAAAGACTCCGACCTGTACTGAATTCAAACCTGTCATTAGGCATCTGTAACCAGACCAGCTTGGAATTCATAATTCTTCAATGTACTCTATCTATGGACAGGAGTATCCAGATGAGATGGGATGTAAAGCTTAGTGAAGAGTAGGAAAAGGTGGTTAACAATATGCCATTAATATTAACCACCATTACAATTTTAATATTTTTGTCTGTAATCCTGTGTTTTTATTGCCAGTCAATGAATATATCTACATATACTACGTGAATCAAAAAAAAAAAATGTGCAAGAATTGCAGTTGACTTTGACCTTGATAAAATCACGGAATCATCGATTTGTTGTTGTTTTAATAAAGAAAATCTAATACGCTTCCAAGCGTTGAAAAAATGAAAGAAATTGACTGAAAAATAAGCCAAATACGACAAAATTTTGTAAGCACTACTCTTTTCCCTCCATTCCAATGGGATTTATACAGTTAAGCAAGATATTACGGGGTATGGCATTATGAAAGTAATGATGACCCACGCTATTTTGTTTCGTTGATCTATGAATAGCCATAATCTCCATAGCCATATTGATCATCAAAAGGAATTTAATGTTCACACAAAAAATCTCACCCAATTAATCATGATGTCTAAATGAAAAGGGTTTTCAACACTACTACTGTAATCCAGGTATAGATACAGGCTATGCCAATAAGTGACTAAACTCTTATCTTAGCAATAATCCTAAACAATGGGAAGGACTTGTTGTGATCTTGGGTGTTGCTTACAAAACCTGCCATATCTGGCTTATTTTTCAGTCGATTTCTTTCATTTTTTCAACACATGAAAGGTTATTAGATGTGTTTTATGAAAACAACAACAACTCTATGATATAATGATTGCATGAAGGTCAATATTATCTTTAATGCTTGTACACTTTTTTGATTCACGTGGTATATATTGTATGTAGGTAATAAAACATATTAAATAACACGCTATGTTAATAAAAACGTGGTTGTTCCGATCGCCTTTAGGAACACTGGTTCACCCGGAAGTAGAATCAATTTTGATATCAGAAGAAAGATCGTATTTCATTCATTGTCGTCCTGGAATTTCAGCTTCCAAATTCGTTTCTTTCCCAAGATACAGACAAAAACCTGCTTAAAGAGATTAGCAGCGACCATGCGAGAAAATAAAAAAAAACTGAGGAAACGCATTTGTTTATCTTGTAAATCAAAGATAAGTACGTACAATTCCATAAACTACTTTAATGTAGGAACAAAATATTGAAAAAATGAAGTATTTCAGGAAATTTGTCATACCGTCTCCCGAAAAAAGGCATACAGCGATGGCGTATGAAAATCTACACCAAACAGCTGATTGTGGTTTACACCAGTACAGAATAAACAAAGATCAATAATATTTGTGTTTGAGGTCAAACTGTACAGGACATGGTCACAATATTACGCTTATAAATCTGGGATATTCACACAGAAAGGTTTTTTTAATCGCAAGTCGGAATTTTGATACGCACGTATAGAAATTACAAAATCGGAGTGCTGCATTGTCTTTAATACACGGATTTCAAGCCAACCACTTGCAGGTTATGTTAGCTACCCATGCCAGTTACAAAAAATACCAAATACGAATTTTGATGATTTTTTCGATGTTTCGGATCAGCAAATGGCTGCTTATCTCTTCAACCATCAATATTAACACAGTAGTGAATAGGGCCCTGCAATGTGCATTATGGCTTCTACTATAAAACCGCGAGTTTGTTTCTCACGATACTTGGTGGTAAGTGTATGCAAATGCCATGCTCTCATATCCAGTAGAGAACACAATATACATAAATCTGAACAAGCACCTTCAACTTATAATCTAGATGACAGCATCACGTGCCAACAATGTCGTGAAAGCGTAATAGCATCTGCTGTTATGGTAATTAACGTGTGATTGAAGTCAAAAAGGCATGTTGATTATCATTACTGGTATGTATTGATTGCATGTTATTATGTTGAGTCTTTTCGTTCAACTTGCTACATGAATGCTTGAGGGGGTTTTCCATAGGGTGGTTGTGAGAACATCTTGATGGTCTATTTTAAGAAAACTAAGAGGAGCATCAATATAGAAACACCTACCATATGAGGCAGGACGTCAGTGCTACTGATTACTTGTTTTTCTGCGGACCCCTTATGAACACTGTAGTTTTGAAAGCTTTTAAAAGGTTGATATGTTTGGAAATTAAATCTAGTTTGAGAATCAGAAGATAAAAAAGTAAAATGTAATTCTTTCACGCAGTCCAACATGCAATGTTGTACATTAAAGCCAAGCCAACTATTTAGTTTGAAAATTGTATTCAATGAAATTTGCTGGCACAAAAATCATAATTTGTATTGCTTTTCTGAAATTTTTTAGGCATTGTGATTTGTATTAAGAATTATAACAATTTAAATATCCATAAAATAAAACAAATTCTATTTTATAGTGAACGGATACACTATGTAACAATTTAGTACTGAATGAAGTATATTAATGTAAATTGAAATTGATTTCAAATCCATTGTTGGAGTAGGTCACCGGGACGACTTGCACATTTTGCCCCACCCCCCGGATTGATTACCTCGGTACACCCTTTTTAGGGTCAAACGAAATATAAAGCAAGGTATCAACTTGGTATGAGAATTGATTACGGCGCATGATGTCTCCGACTGGAAGAGTAGAGTCTGACCAATTAGACCAACCACAGATCCTTGTGGTAATCTAAATTTAGAAATGATTGGATACGCCAGTTCACCTGATATGTTCACTTGCATTGCCCAGCTTTTAGGCGGAACAAAGTAATATATCGCAGTACCTTTAAAACCAATTCTTCTAAAAAAGAGCGTAAATTTTGTTGGTAAATCGTATCAAAAGCCGCAGTGATATGAGCAGATTAACTGCATTAGAATTGGTGTTATGCTGACTCTGAAATGTACGTTGGTCTATAGACAGATTGATGTTAATCAACCTAATTGATCCCTATTTTCCATCTGCAACTCTCTACAATTTGTAAAAACATTTTCATCGTGTTTTATTTTTCGACAGACTTTAAACATTTCAAAGTGAAAATATCATAATAGGCCAGTTGTACAATGTACAATTCACACCTTTCTGGAATTTAATGACAGCTGCATGTATTATACTCTAGCAGTGTCTCACAGGATGACCAAAACGAAACAGACAAAGAAGATACTTGTTATGTAATCCGGAATCCTGGAACGACCTAGTGCCGGGGCCTAGCGTGGTTCAGGAGTTATAAATATTACATGAAGCTTATGAACCTATTTTTGGAATGTTTGCAGAAATACCACGCCTTTTACCAAAATCACCAAAATCATTGTCACAGTTACACGGCTGATAACTCTATGAATAACCACTGGCGTAGCCGGGGGGTGCGTGCGTCCCCAATATTTTATTTCGTCGGTTGCGATGAGCCCGTCGGTTCACTTGAAGAATTCAGGACATGGCGCTTGCAGGCTGGATTGCCGGCGAAGTATAGATTTCAAGTTCAATTGTCAGCGTGTGGCAAGTATATTATACCAAATCGTGCAAGAATTAGCCCTCAGAAGACATTTAAGGCAGATGAAACCCAAACGGGCCTTCGACCCTGGACCCCATCAGGGGCCCTAAGGCTGGCCCTGGACCCCATCCGTCTTCTGTCGGTTCAGATGCGACCCTGGCCCTCAATATCAAACTCCTAGCTACTCCACTGTGAATAACTCTTGACAAAAACACTGAATATGACGAACACGAGCTGTGTTTTTGCACAACAATGATCCCCGAGTAAGGACAACGCAGTTTCCTCGGAAACTTTCCCTCTAAACGTTTCGTATGCTTTCTTCAAAACATGCCCTTGATCACACGACGCCCGTGATCTACATACCGGTGATTGAGCAGTTCCGACATGTATTACTTAAGGACGGCATTGTTTTCTAATTAAGGTAAGAGAAACATTTGATTTTTAAAGCCGTGCATACTTTCTATTTGGAAAAGATGTGAAAGTCTCGCTACACCACCTAGCCATGAAATTAGAAACACAAAAGCGTTATATGACGTAGGTGGTATACACAGAGCGTTGGTTAGAACTACAGCCATTCTAAAATGAAGCGGTATTTGATACCCTGTTTAATCATTAATTTGCTTCCTACCCCATCCATCCCAGCGTTGGTTTGACAAAACGTTCAGTTGAAGCTTGATGTAGGTTAGGTCAACGATTTACTTGACACTTAGTTATAGCTGTGGGAAGTTTCTGAACGAAAACCACTGGTTAACTGTCGGGATTCGAAAGGTTCAACCGATCAGAGTGTCAATCACGTTTACGCTTCCAACCTTGGTAGATCCTGTATATCAGTGGTTTTGAGATGGATTCTCCAATGACCGTAGCTATCACAAAAATCACTGACCTGAGATTAGGCTTATTTGAATTAATTTGAATGTTTTCTCATGCTGATTTCGAATATGGTCAAGAAAATGGCTAATTTAGAACTTTGTGAAAAAAAAAGTTTGAAAGATTTTGATATTTGATAGAATATAATCGTCTGCAGTTCTCAAAGGACAATAACATCTAGGTCAAATGAGTGCTTCTGCAGGACCAACTTCGGTCATCAACCTGTTCAAAAATTGGATCAATCACTCAGAGATATTGACGATTTGAATTTTAATACATTAAGATAATAGATTAAGGCGTGAATCCTTAAAACAATTTTGATTTAATATTTATACAATTCTTGTATATCTTTTCTAATTTCAGAAGGGGACTGTTAATGTTATCAAATACCAATGTTCAATTTCAATATGTAGGTAAATCAATCTTAAGGATATGAAAAGTCATCAAAAATGTTGCAACCGGTAATTGTTGTTAGGGAACATCGACTTTGAAGAGTGGACAAATGCAAGAATCTTCCCTTTAATATACGTCTTGACAAACCAAAATCCGGGTATATCTTTTATTAGAAAAGCTTTTATCCAGTTACCACGTAACTGAACATTTTGTGTAGATGACAACAATAATTGCTCTTGTTTTTGTCAAATTCAATGGTTGTATCATAAATGATACTGTAGAATAAATGTCTAGTATTGAAAAGTCAACCGATGAAAAGTGATAGATGCATCGGTTTGCTGTAATGAGTTAATGTATCTAATGTACAATAAGCAAATGGATGTTAAAAAAACCCGGTATCGGTATAGAGTAAATTCAAAAGTACCATTTGCAGAAAAGGGCCATGCTAATATACTTAGTTCAGCATAATAAACATATACATCAGACTTCTTTTTCTGTCGTATCCACAAGTCATTGGTAATGGCTTGTGGTGGTGTCAGGATTTATTCAGCTGAGTAAGCTAAACCGAGGCCGCGTGTATCTATGATACGGACGCTCCTAACATGGCCCGCTTCTGAGACTGGGGGAGGGGGGAATTGGGAACAGTCACGGGTTTTCATCCTACTCTTATTTGACACTGGCTGCGAAGGTCCAAATAAAAATAAGTAAGTCAATAACAGCTGTTGTATCGTTGTTGACATTCTAACCAGACCAACGTTAGTCTCCGGATACATATGGGCCGTAATGACGTTCGCTACGAAAAAGCCTTTTTTATGGGCAGTAATGACGTTCGCTGCGAAAATGGCTTTTAGTTAAATTCTGTTCAGGAATCAAATTGGAATAATCACTTCCCTATTTTACATTTTTTTTGCCTATGGTTTCTCTCAAAATTTGATTTGATTAGATAATTAATTTACAAGAATAAATATTAATTAACACTTTTTGTGTTGGTTCGACGCTTGGAGTTTTTCCCCTAATTTTCACTCACCACATGACCCATAGAGACCTCCGGGAGCCATTTATAAAGCCGTTGTCCAATAATTTGATAAGTTTGTATGCTCATGAACGTGCCTGTGAATGTGGATAAAGATGGGTAAATAATCATGGCAAGCAAAAGGCACAAGACGTTTTTTATACTAATATTTACACAATGGCTAGAGCACCTATGAATTAGATCAGACAAACAATCTTAGATGGATGAAATCGGCCTCTATTTGTAAGTTATCAATTCTTTTCGGCTATAAAACGTTACATGTAAAAGGACAACCTTAAGCAGCACGAAGGATTCTGCAATGGCGTACTAATTTAAGGTTGCCAGTAATAATTTGACTTTTATACATTTTCTAATTCTCTTCGCTTTTAATTAAAGGTATAGGAAATTTGGAGGGACTTAAGTCAGACTTTTATGCACCCCCCCCGAGCGATAAGCCCCCCAGTACTTTTGGCATGTGTGCGTCGTGGATACCTACACTAACGATAAGCTGATGGGGAAAACGATTTTTTTTAAAAATAATTCATATATTCAGTCGTTGTAGCGGTTTTATCTTAACATCAAATGGAGAAGATGATAGCGAAATCTGCTCTAAATCTGATGATGTGAAACTAACCTATTACCCATCGGTTGTAACTTCCGGTAGGTATTGACGGGAAGCAACCTTGTGTCGGTCGTCAGTGGCTCAAAGAATATTGTGAATCATTCATATATACTAAAAAATTGCTAGACAGCTTGCTATTGGCTTTAAATTTCAAATTTAATCCAGGTATGATGCTTTTTTTTTACAATAGATAAATAATATCATAATAATAATAGAAATACCATGCAGTGAAATTTGAGGAAGTGGTAAATCTCATAAAAGTATCCTACTATACTTAAATGTGTCATTTGCAGTGTGGATACCATTTTAGACGGACACCAGAGAAAGAAAAAAAAAAAAAAAAACAAGTGCTATCAAAAAATGATCCTTTGGCATTGTTATAAAATCGGTAGGTTACCGAAAGGGCGGCCGCTGAGGTTGCGCTAAGTCATTTCAGGTGAGGGACTTAATGCATAATAAAAGCGTTAGAAACTATCCAACTAAAATTTGAGAAATCTTGAGTGCACATTTCCATATGTGCCAGTATCTCTTTAATCTAGCTTTTTCATTTTCTGCATAAATCAGGGCATTAATGATTATCATCAAAAAATGACATTTCCAGGAGTTAGCTCCCCCCCCCCCATAAATCTATCTATGTGGATTCATTGTTTTTCCATTGACTATCTCATTTTTGTTGAGAACCAATCAGACACTTCAAGAACTGACATTAGTTCAGTTTTTACGGCAACACGTCACTGCATTCCATAAGGCCCTGTGGCGTTGATACAATATAGCAGGTCTATAATTTACCGACAATTTTACTCTAGGAACATCTGATTGTTTTGTTGAAAAGTTGATAATTACGAGTGGGTGTTGGTTTTCATCTATTCAATTCAAAATCAATCCACGACGTACTCTAATGAGGCCTCTCTAATAATAAAAAGAAAAGCTCCTTGAAAAGGAGCATGTAAAAATTGCTTCAACAAAGAGTTGTGTTTATCATGATCATTTGGATTTAGCGGGAATGCGAAGTAGCAATGGATGTCAGTGCTTCAGCATATTGGAAGGAACAAGGAACAGAGTGTTGACGGATCAGAGGGGGGGGGACAGGGGGGGGGGGGGGACAGAAAGCTTAATGGAACTTAAGTTGTGGGAGAGACAAAAATCGGCAACAATTTGTACTTAGTTGCAGGAATATGAGACATCCATGTGTTATTTTCCGGTAATGCATACTGATTTCTTCATCGGAGAAGGTATACAGAAGAGATCTCAGGAATGGGCACATGCCATTGTTCAAGTGGAAACTGCCACACAAAAGCCTAAACATGTTTTGTATTTTTTCCTCAAATTATCGACCATTAGTGATTTCCTATCCATTCTTTGCATACCTCTCTGCTTTACAAATTGTTACTTCAATACCAACCATAAGTCATTTCATTGAAAGTAGGCAATGTCTTTTATCGAACATGATAAACCGGACAATCTAGTTTGATTGGGACGTGGTTCGCAAAAACCTAGCCACGCGTCAACATGTCAAATGAGGTCACAAAGAACACCTCATCGACCGGTGAAGCATATCTCAAAATCCTACATGTTTTGGTGAGATGTCTTTGTACCTGAAAAACTTGCCAAAATGTTCTTTGCTGTATTTTAGTAAGTTTACTTTAGGCCCTGCCTTGAACCTTGATGAAGGAACTGCACGTTGTTACCGAATCAGCCAATGAAGTACTCATATCAAGACATGGCTCTAGGGTACTAAAATCCTGACTAATCTGCATCGACCTGAAACAAATTCACCATGCTTGTTGGCTGAGTATTCGATATACGTCCTGCAGGACACCCTTCAATTTTATTAAGTACTGGACCCAGGCGTGCATGGTTTTGTGTAATATAATTATAATAGGGCTGTTTGATATTAGAGTGTAACTTGGCGCATGGCTCAGAGCGCATAGCTCTGTCACAGCCATGGCGCGTATGTTCAAGGTATTATGTTTATTGATAGAGATTACTTTTGCATGGGAAGTTTCTGGAGTTATGAGTTATGCACAGGTAATTTCACAGAAGCATGATTGATGTGAACTTCAATTTTTTTCTTAATTTATCATGATATTACAATATCCTTTTGAACAAAGGTTAAGAGATAATTTTTTAATGTCACTGGGACCGCGAGACTGCCATAGTAAATGCAATGTAGCAGTTTCACAATTACCGTTTGGAAATCCACAATGCCCAAATCCGGCAGATCGGGTCCTACCCTCCCTGTCAGACCACATGTATAGTCTCACCTCTTGGGGAAAAATCGATTACGCTGGGACAACAGAGATACAGAAAGCTTGCTGCTTTGCCGTATGTAAGTTATAAACGGTACCGAGATGAATAGTTTTGGTGTCCACGTGTCAATGTACCAGTCACGTGTCAGGTATCAGAGATCAGTGTGCTCTCGGGGCGAACCGATATTATAAAATCCGACTATGTTAAATCAAGATCTGTACATGACCTTCTCGATGCCCAAAGTGCTATTATTTTTTTCCAAAGACCCCGTACTAAATCTAAACAGTACAAAATTTACCTTTCCCTACAGAATTCAAAAACCGACAATACATTACATAATCGGATGTTTTTTTCCAATGTAGGGATACGTACGTCATTTTTACCTGAATGGGTCCCCCGCAAGCAAAATAATAAACCAATCAATGCGGACGTCATCAAATCTTTATTTTTTCTTAAAAATTGTCTGGTATTCCCATCATACAATTCCTTTTTAAGATTCAACTCTGTATATTGTTCTTTAATAGATAATATTCCACTTGTCCCCGCATAATGTGACAAAGATGGGTCCCATAAGTCTACAAACTGAAAACCAAGTCAGCCGGCTAAATACCCTTACCGTGGACTGTATGGGCAGACGGATCCCCGTATTAGTTTTAACAGGCTTACAGCCACTTGCGCGGCTGCGGGGGTTATGCGTCGAGACTATACGGTACACTAAATGACCCATCAGGTAAACGAAACGGGTGTAATAAATGTGTACTCCCGACTTCTGTGTACACAGAAAACATCCGTTCTTAGCAGTATAGGCAGTCCATTATCTGAACTTACAGAAATAACATTTGTCACATTAGGTTTTCTGTGAGGATTTGTTGTAATAAAATTTTTGGGAACGAGATTTTGATTAGCCTAACTTAGCATGTTAAAGCTAGAAGTTTTACATCGAGTTCCTAGGTCTGTTTTGTATTTTCGAGTTTTTGAACTTTTTGAACAATTACAATTTGGCATATGTCCTTGTTGAGTATTGAAGTTTTACAAACTCTTGCTTGAAAAAAAAACCACCTTTTGATTGCAAATAGACTACTTATAGCCAATAAAAGAGAATTTATATCTTAACTTTTCTCTCAATAAGTAAACAGCATTAATAGGACGTATGTGTGAACACGTAGGAACAGCTTCATGAGTGCAGCTTTTACATGACTTCAAATATCTGCAAATCTCCAAATATTTTTATCATCATGTAGACAATTTGAAAGGTCTTTAAGAAATATGCTGTAACTTTAAAGGAGAACCGTACTAAAACCCCTGATATAATATCCGATTTAAATAATTATTGAACAAAAATCGAGTGGGTTGTTATAGAAAACGGAATTATACTAACCAAAAAAAATGAATTAAAACATTTGTTCTTTCAACATGCGCTATTTCTAAATTTCGCGCTATGTATATGGACATGTATTGTGTATATGCGATACGGACGGCACAGTACGTCATACACCTTCACACATGACGCTCCTCATAATGTGCATTTGCTATGGCATTATGACGCAAACGTGCCCACCGTATCGCATAACACGTTATACAAAAGCGCTAATTTCACATAGCGCGTGGTCAGACTAGATGGTTTTAATTCATTGTTATGATTATATCACTCTGTTTTTTGATTGAAACCACTCAATTGTGGTCATAATTTTTGACATAGTATATTTTATAATTGTATTTTGTTTGTAGCGGGTTCTCCTGTTAAGGGGTTTGTATGTGTAAGTGAACTACTTGATATAATGTTCCAGAATCCACATATTTATAACAGTGCTGATCAGAATCTGAAATCAAAGATTTGTTTTTGACAGCTATAGCAAAATTGAAAAGGTACGTTGTTGCTTTTTAAAAAACCACACAGTCTATTAGAAAAGTAAAGAGTTGATGTGTGCAAGTTTCTTAACGTACAAATGCCCTGACTTTGTTTTACCCTGTACATCCTAGTTCAAATACCCAGTCACGATTCATCTTTTAGAAGGATTTGCAGTTAAATTTTTATACAAGTCACCAGGAAATATATTTTGAAGGACTTTTAGTTTAAAGAGGTAATAATTATGATAGCCTGTCTTTATACTTCCTTATTTTCATGTTAAAAACAACGTGGGCGTCCGTTGACAATCAACTTCCCCCCCCTGCCCCAACATGGCTTAGCTTTGATTAAATACAAAAATCATTAATTTGGGCTTTTTGCACATTAAACATGCATATTAATTACACTCACCGCGAATGAATAGTATTGATGGGTATTAAAACTTAATTGACGGATAAGCTTAGCATATTGGCTGCCCTCTTTCACGATCGGACCTGGCTTTTTCTAAAACAATGAGTGAAAAATTTAAATGGTCAACGCATCATCAGTGACATAAACCCATATTGGCCCGTAGGGGGGGCGGAGAACAGAAAAATGAATTGTTAAGAAGGATGTTTGACCTTTCCATGTGTTATTTTAATACCTCAAAGTCACAAAAGGCATCTAATTTATTTATGTCTTTACAGCATTTTGCAATTTCTCATTAACCCTCCAACATGATGAACGTTCCGACACAAAGTAGTGTTAAACCGCCTTTACTCAGTTTGATTGAACATGATGAATATAAATGAAAACTCACCATTCTGTCATATACGTTTTTCGCTTCCAACGTCAATTTGCAAAATGATGAAAATTTCACGTTCCCCCCCTCTCTCTCTTACAAACCATTTTTCGGATTCCCCTCAAATTCTCAATTCCCCTCTGGGTAATATGACCCCTCCCTTAATATAACCTTTATTATATCATTGTAACTTGCTTGAAAATTGGAGAGAATGTATTTTGTATAAAAGAAAAGTGTTACGTATAGCGGAAAACAACCATTGCAACAATAACATTTCGCTATTGCTTTGTATTTTCATTTCAGTTTGAATATGTTTATCCCCCACCCGTTGCTTTGTCTATTGTTTTTTCTAATCTTTGCTTATGTTAACATTTAAAGTGCTAATTATCTACGAACTGACTTTGAAACCATAATACTTGAGTATGACATGGCGGCTTTTCTAATCCACAATACGTATGTCGTATATCTTTAAACGTGGTGGCATATATTAGCTTGACCATCATCAGTATATGCCTTCACCAAAATATGCCCTGAAAGAATCATTACATGGCGTCTGTAATCTACAATGCAAGTACTAAAACAATTCATATGCATTATTCAATGGCCGTATTGTTATCTTAATAACAACATAACGGGCATTTGACTTTTATAAGCCATGCATGCATTCTCAATTTTGAAAGTCTTTCCATGTCACCTAGCGATATAACAAGAAACCCAAAAGTGTCGCATAACGTGGGTGAATACATTAGTTTGCGTGTTTATGATAACACAGATGAAATTTGAAAGTAATGTGTTATTTAATACGCTTGAAAACCTAAGTGGTTGGTAGTGCTGACCGGATGATAAACAAACTTAATAAGTTGGTAGTAGGCCTAGTACCATTGTAGTACCTCTTTATTTGCAAATTGATTTTTTTTGTAATGCAATTCCTTCGTTTAAGATGCACGGTCATGATGCATACGACCCGCCTGACCACAATGACCACGGAATAAACAATAAACTGCCTGTCGGACAACCTGGATACGGACCGGACTTTTTGATACAACCTTTACACAATATAATTATAATTTCCTTGAACGAGGTTGTTTATTACATTTTGTAACGCTTCCCGCGCAAATAAAAAAAGGTACACAAAAACATACACGGGATCGGGAATTTCCCAATCAGAATTCGAATCTCATTGCTGATTAGTCAATTAGCGTCGATCTATGTCCATGATTCGATCACGCGTTTCAAAAAGCAAAATATGCCTATGATATACGTTATGACTCCATATTCGTTCACCATGCTTTCTTGGATAGTCAACTTAGCCTACCTTCTAAATATTGCGGTTGACGACGCCACTGGTGAAATCGACAGTCTAAGAAATTACGTCTATGTGTTATAAATCTGTGTTTAAGTATATTCCCATTTAATCCATGCCAAAAGTAAAAGAAAATACGATAACTTGATATGATAAATTCAATAAAGTTTATTTCAACGTGCATCAAATTCATGATTAAATCATACAAAAAAAGCAAGTTGCCAAAGTTTATTAGTCATAACATTCGTTATTCAAAATGTATTTCATCTATTATAACGGAATTAACATAATTTTGGGAAAGAAGATTCAATATTAACGACAGAAGGTTGGCACAAAATATTCAATTTAACACCCTGAACACTACCTCTCTTTCATACAGCATTTCTGATGGCTATTACATCATATATTCATTTTAATAACCAACTGGAATGCAGCTTCCAGATATTTAAGCTCTTGCCCTCTTTACCCTACCCCATTCTTACCATGTTGCTGATTTGGTTAAAAACACAAGTACATGTGACCGATCGGCAGGTAGTACTCACATGATCAACACCAATCTATACACTGTTCAGTGTAAGTTGGAACTTGACCCCATTGTTTTGCCACTTATATTGTATACATTTTGTCAGAGGAGAGGCTCCAAGTTGTTGCAAAGCGCACTATATCTACTATAGTGTATTTACCCTAGGTCGCATTGTGACCTTGTTCTTCCCTAGTGTTATTTCAATGTACTTTATCAAATGTCATGTTTCATCTTATACTAACACACTCTAATCCTAAATCATAATCCTAACCTTAATAAATCTTAACCCTATATTAGAGGACCAAACGAAAGCGGGAGAAACGATAATGCCTCTGATGGCATTTCCGGACCCGTTTTTTTTTGTGTGCATTTTTAGAATGTTTACCTTTGTATTAGATCTTATCTGAAGTGAATAACCCAAACACCCCGTCGTTATGAAATAAGGTCATTAAGATAATGATTTAGAGTTTTTTTGTCGTACATGACGGAAAAATCAAAGCATGCTTTTCTATGGGACCGATTACGATAGCAGGCAAGTTCAAAACACTGTTTTTGGTTTTCTTTTTTACTTGTATGTCAAATAACCTTCGAAACGTTCTCGTTGGTGTTCTACAACCGGTCAAATGCAAACTGATAGAAATTCGAATCCTCAAAACCCTTCTTGTCAAATATCATCAAAATGTCGATCCTAAATCCCTTCCCTTACAAATGTTGATTTTTATACCATCTAAGCATCTGTGCTTAATTTTACGTGCATAATTGGTTTCATCTGCAAAATAAATTAAATATGTTGCAATTTCAGTCGTAATGAAAAGATCAGAAATTACAACACGGTGACCTATTGGACACTGTGATACAAACATTTGCTCATAAGCACCCAACGTACACACGTGCATATGTATAATGTTATTTTGTTTTAAAAATAAAATGGTTTTCATTGTCGTAGTGCCTAAACCAATTAAAACCATTATCAGCGATTTCTTGAAAATATAAACAATTCGCGCCCCTGATTTGTCATCAAAGTCATTTTTGGCATTGTTGTTTTGTTAAACAAAAGTCCTAAATGGCATGTTCAAGACCGTTTTTAAATGCTTTAGTGTCTGTTTGTCACAAAGAAACGTAATGTAAAGTGTTGATATGACCTAACAATAGCAATTTAGAAACAAACTGGTCATTTAGAATTTCGAAAAAAAATTATTGGTTGTGGCTTTAATGTATACTGATTCTCATTTGCAAAGAGAAACTCAAACCAAAATGCAAAACACCTACACACAGAAAAATGGCATAACAATATGTAGGTTTTGAACCTCAAAATAATTGAAGAATTATGTAAAATTATGCAATTTTACAGCAAAAAAATGCATAACAATATGAAAGCATAGATCCTCAAAAATAATCAGGTAATATTTACTTAAAAAATATGAGTAATTTACCGAATTATGTAAAATTTTACTTCACTTAGGTAAACTGTTCATTTTATTTTTTTATGAGGGTCTATATACACATAGCGTGTGTAATTATTTTTTTGGTTATAGCACCACGCAAAGATATTTAATTTTAGAAATACCAGAATACGAGAAACATATTGTTAACCTTATTAACGTATCCTATCATATTATAGATTAAAATTGAGCCATGTGTTTCTTACACATTATGTCGCCTTCTCATTGGCATTGCCCCCCAAAAGAAATATGGAGGACGGTCATATTAGAGGAACCCACTGTATATGTACATTCACACACGAAATTAAAATGTGGTTGGGATGTGTTTATATCAATTCAATATGGATACAAGTATAATGTATTCTGGTTAGGCTCTAAAAAGTTGGTCTCAGGAAAAAATGGAAAACTCTCTATGAAATACGCATGTTTTTTTAGTTGAAAACAGGTTATGTGAAATGCGATATTTCTCGTTTTAGTATTTGCATTTTGGGCAACCATTTTAGAGGGCCGCCAAGTTATTAACTTTGTTCTTATGATTCGAAAAAAGTGTAAAAAACGATTTTTATAAAGTTATGGGAGTGGTTTTCTGAGAAAAACTATTTTTCTTTCCAAATGCCTCGATTCTTACGGAATATAGGAATAGTGTGCGATACAGAAAGATATTTTTCGTGGAATCTAGACGCATCTCATATCATATCGGAATCGTGGCCAAGCATTTGAGAAAAACAAAACAATAGATGGGGTTAGACGGATACCTTAAGCAGCGCTTTTCTGATCCGAAACATCGAAAAAATCATCAAAATTCGTATTTTGGTATTTTTGTGACTGGCATGGAACAAAACGTGCAAGTGGTTGGCTTGAAAATGCGTGTATTAAAGGGACGTAATGGCATAAAAAATTGACATAATGAAAAGGACCCTTACTGAAATCACTTCCACGAGTTTGAAAACAATCTCTGCTATAATTATAATATGTTTTCAAAGTAAAAATTGTATGGTAAAGTATGGTAAAATGGGTTATGGGTATAAGAATTATGACAAAAATTATGTTTAAATCTGTTGAGAGGCCCGTATACACCTGTGGTTATTTCGTACTTTACTTATTGCTTGCTGTGCAGAGAAATATAATACATAAATAAATACAAGAATTTTTATATTATTTACACTCTAGCTGTAAAAATTAAACACTTGATGAATTGTCAAAACATTGTTTAAAACTTTTAAACAACAAGGTTTGTTTTTAATACCCACATTTGAAACTCCTTGCTTCACCAGGGTACCTGGTAAACAACCTTGTTTTGCATGCTGTGTGAAGGTTCGACTTTTTACTCTGCATAAAACCCTTATCTAATTCAAGAAAAACGCTATCAGGGTAAACTGAATTCCACGAAGGTTACGGACTAGTCCGACAGTGTTATGTAAAACTCGATTTGGAAAGGATTACAAAAAAATATGTTAATTGAATAGAAAGAAGGGTCTTGAAAGCTATTTTGGTGGGTTTTATAAAAGACAAAACGGTTCTAACTCGACTTTTTGGGACTAAACTCAACTTTGGGATACCGTAGCCTCCACTGTTATGATAATACCCCGTCCTTCACAGAGGACTTTAAGCTGTCTGTCCCATGTGCAGAGAGTCATTTCTGTGCATGAACATCACAGTTTCGAAGAGTAGGGCAATTGCGCCCGGCTGTCCCGTCAGTTACAAAAGGAGTAGGGTGATTAGCCCTGGCTGTCCTAATTCGGTCACAATAAATGTACGGGAGTTTCCGTAACCTGACCCATCTGACACACTTTTTTTCTGACACACTTATGAATTCGTTATTCGTATTCCGTTAAGGTTTCCGAATTCATAAGTGTGTCAGAAAAAAAAAATGTGTCAGATGGGTCAGGTTATGGAAGCATCCCAATGGAATGAACTTGAGTTTAGCTAGTACTTTGGTGTGATATTGTCGGGGATATTGTTGCATTTCCTCTGCGAGAGTTTTAAAAGCGACAAAAACATGTCCAATGTTGTCTTTTTTTATATACTATGCATTAAGGCAAATTCATACTTCACTGCACTGAAAAAAGTGTAGTGAAAATGAATGAAAAGCATATCTGACTAAACGCAGCAGCAACACATTCAAATTGCACTATACGCTGTTGTTATGTTGAGTCAGAGATGGTTTTCATCCATCTTCACAGTGCAGAATATCATAGGGGCCTTATTTAAGGAATTCGTTTACCACCCACTACAGAAAATGTTTATAACCCCCTAGACAACTCCCTATAACTCCCAAACCAATGGTCATAGATGGTACAAACTATACATTTTTTTGAATCCTTATGACTAGACGAACAATATGTGACGTGCTCCCACAACACCCGGACAAAACCGCCAGATCACTTAAGGAGAAAGAGCTCAATGAACTTGGATAAAATCAATAGAAAACATATATCCTAGGCAAATATTGATTTTTGATGGACAAAAGGAAGTGCAATGTTTGCATGTGATACATCATTTTAAAGCTTGTTTTTATCAGCATTTGAAATCTGCACATATTTTAAAATGAAAAATATCCTACTTTATCCGAGTTTTGTGTGAGCAGGTCACATATGGTATACATTTCAACATGATTGGAGCATTTTAAAAGTTTGACCCCTGTGTAATCTTAAATTTGAGAGTACTAATTACCTAGAGTTGATACAGAGGGTCCATACTAACTACCAAAGGTGTCAAACGTTTTCTGTAGTGAGGGGTAAACGATGATGTTTGACCTGGGTCCGTGCTCCTCCTCTATAAAAAGACCCAACTTTGTAGCAATTAGTTGGGTCTTGTGGAAAAGACGCAAGTTTGTAGCAAACAGGTAAATTAGTTTACTCTTAAAAATGACCCAATTTTGTAGCAACTAGTTCGGTCATTTAAAAGACCCAATTGCTAGAATGTTGTCATAGATCAAATAATAAATATTGATGCCAAATTGCTGTGAACCCTTAAATAATACGAACCAAAACATTCATGAACTGTGTAAACTGTTTTCATTTTAGTGAGCTAGCATTGCATATTTAGGCAGGGAGTCGAGTTTATATATTTTCGACCGATTTTTTCGACCCGCCCTCTGCCGTTAATAATTATGGGTTCCCTATAATAAACCATGCAAATTCAGATAATCCCTCCCTCTCTAAAATAGCATTCCCTCAATTCCCTCTTCTGTACCCCGGCATAAATAACGATCGCTCCTTATTCTAATGTTCCTCGCCTTAACCTGGTTACATCAAAATGTGGTCAAAATTTTTCTTACTTAAATGTTGCGTCGACGGACCAAATGCAATATCCAAACACGATTTTAAAAAATACAAAATCAGAGACACACTACATTTGTTTGCATTTTAAAAAGCTTTGGGTTGTCTTCATATGCCATTATTTAGGTTCTCTGCGTTCTAAAACTTTGAAGAAAGTTCTTTTTTGTTTTTCAAATATTGAATAGCTTTTCTATAGAGTTGCACATCTGCATCCAGAACTTTACGTACTTCAGGATCAGCCATGAGTTCCCGGATGTTATCATTCACAATATCCATCCGCGTACCATTAGTCTTTGTGTCCTTGTCGTTTTGCATATTTTTATAATCACTAACATTAATTTTGTGTCCAGAGCAACGAGTGTGAAAGGGTAAACCATACGCCTCTTGCAACAATGCTAATGATAAGTCATATTCTTGTACAAGACCTATTACGGCAAACCAGTTTTCTAGATTTTGCAGTGCGTATCTTAATAAGTTTTTCATTTGTGCGTCATCAAAGGCATGTTGGAGAATAACTTTTTGTCTGAACCAGCACGGTGCACCCGAGAACCCAGTTTTAGGGCGTACAAAATCGTGTGGAATTTTGGTAATATTACTGAATTCACTGGTGTCATAAAAATGTCTACAAAATACAGGATCAAAAAGTAATTGTCTGAAGAGAAAGCTACCTTGATGTAAAGCCCAGTCGCGGAGGGTACTTTACCAGCGCTCAAGCGGCGCAAAGTTGATCTGATCTTGCTCGTCGACAGTATGAATATGAAGATATAGTCCGCTCGTACGGTCTCTCAAACTAGTAAAATTGAACAAGAGTCTGTATTCGTCACAAAGTCCAAAAAATAACCACCCATAAATAGATTATGCTCATTTTGAAAATCGGAAACCCGTCCAATTAGATTATGACATTTAGTTCTCCCCATACTGTCTTGGACTGGCCCTAGATGCGACCAGTAGAGAAAGCAACTTTTCCCATGCAGTCCTTGTTGTTGAGCAGCCCTTTGTTGTGATGCATATAAACACTGACGTCATCTTTTCGTACGTCTATGCTTGAACTTTTTGCTGTTGCTTAGATTTGAAGTTGTGGTCAGAAAGTAGGTCGGGACGAAATTTCGCCTTTTTGCCAATGCGCCGTAGAAGTTGGTGGTGAGCGCACTTCGGCAATTTTCTATAAAGGCGGGAAAGTTTTGTTGTGTTCATGCTGAGGAACCCCGTATAAAGTTTGGCTTTATCCGGCGTTTTGTTGCTCGTGTCTAAAAGTGGCAGGCGATGTTTTTTGAGAAGATCCTCTGGTAGAACATCAATTGGATTCCCCTGCAATGTATGCACAACAAAAGAGAAAAGAACATTTTTAACCATACATGTTAAAAAAGGGAAAGTATATCTCATTTCTGGAATGAAAAGTTTACCAACAAAATAGAATAAGAAAAAAAATAAAATCAATTGATCACTCATTCGAAAATATCATCAACTAAGAAGTGTGACAAACATTAAGATCGATAGAAAATCATTTAATCAATCAATCAACAAATCGATCTATCGGTCAAGCAATCAATCTTCATTTAGTCAATCAAATCTGTTTTTCTTTATTTACCATATATAGCAACCATCAATGTGTTTTTCATTAATAAGTAATCAAAGAGTCTCTATTTTATTAAAGAACAATTTTCCCATAAGCCATCCAGTCACCACAGGATTCAATCGTTCTTCTTAACTACAATGTATATATATAGCTTACCCCAAAGTCCATTCTTCAAAATAATCAAAGAATTTTACCTTACAACGACTAACACAATTTTCTCATGAACAGAACAGATTTTTATTTGAAGATTTCAAAAGATCACAAAATAACAAGATGTTTACTCATTTAAGGTTGCTTAGGTTGTACTACTAGCAATACTGCGGGAACGAGTGCTAAATTAAAATATGCTTAAGTTAAAGCCACTATTCACTATTTCAGCGAAACAATCCCCCTACATTTGTTGTGCGCTGTTGTATTGGAAATTGGTTGTAGTAAGACCCCTGGGAGTGGCTGACGCAACACGCGTATTTGGCAATGTAAGCTATTGCGATTGTTTATGCATGTTTACCAATCTTAGTAAACAACCCTCGCATCAAAATATTTAGCCAGGTTAGTTAATTCGATAAATTTCTAATTTGGGTTAAATTTGTTTTAGGGATATGGATATCACTGCATAAATCATGTGCTTTCATATGGCCTTTATATACTTTTTAGTGAACCCCCACTTTAAACCACGCGGCGGAATACATGAAATTAATGTCAGAAAAATAGAATAATTCCGAAAAAAAAAAAGAAGTCGAGGGGGGCCCGATGCCGAATGATGGCGCGGGTGGAATTTTTCGATCGTAATGTTGTCATCTTCCTGAAAGGACATAATGCCATTTGGATTTCAAACTCGGGCGTGCAGCATACTTGCCAGTTGGTATATGTTGTCATCGCGGCATATTTACATTATAATATGGGAAACCGGTCCTCAATATTGATCGCAACCTCTTTATTCTAATCAATAATACGCTACTGGCCAAACCGAATTGCGCCCTCTATATGATTTGTTTGCTCTATGCCTTTGTGCTTGTGACCTTTCTATTCCGAAAAGTGCGTCATTTTTGTTACTTTTACATTTTACGCCTAATACGCATTACTTGAAAAAATGTATCCATTAAGAATTTTAACCTATTTCTTTAACCGTTAACGTCTCCCAAAGCTTCTATACGATACATACAAACATTGACAATTTTCCTTCCGCTGAAAAAAAAAAAGATTCCCTCTTGTATGCTTAAATTAAATTGCTTTGCTTTGCTTTGCGTTTAACTTGGGGCTTCTACAATGTAAGAGAATTTTCCCCCAAATAACAACACACGTGCAACTTTGTATAGTCCCGTTCACATTTTATTATTCAAGCTAAGATTGTATTTCTTTCGATATAATGGGACAGGTTCAGAGCCCCTGGAACTCGGAATTAGAGTCTTGTCTATCCGGCGGCATTAACGCCTTTAATAACGTCTACTTAAATTGGCAGGTGAGACGTAACTCGCCGTCTCCAAAGTGATCGATGCTAGTCTTGAAAATTAAGGGAATCATTGGCTGAGAAATCTGTAACCAAGATTGTATACCGGGTAATTTTTTGTATAGGTTCTGAAAAGTAGTACCCTAATGACCACACTGGCTGAGTGCGGTTTAATGAAGAGTGACCAACACAGTTTAATTCCTCGGCAAATAAAGAACTGGACGGGGTCTGTATGTAAAGTTGGTGCTATACCGCGGGGTATTTCCTTCATGGGGATCATAATCAGGGGCTTAGGCCAGGATTGTAATTTGACAGGAGGCTGAGACTGTCTTTGTGCCCTAAATTGTCCAAATCCAAATTAGGCTGATTTTGCACGATTTTGTCAAATGGACGGGGGGGGGGGCTAGGCCCCCTGAGCCCCCTTCCTGGCTACGCCACTGCCTTAAGGAGAGAAGTAGTCTGTGTTTATTCTACGAAAATGAGGGGAATACGACGGAATACTGACTACAAAAGGGTATAATTAGGTACCCTATGTGAAACTAGTAAATAGCGTTTTTAAAAACGAAAGTATAGTTTTCCGAAAATTGGATGACACCGATAAGCGTTTTGTAATAAGTTCTCATAATAACGGGTCATCACAAGCACCTCTTTACGCTAATTTACGCTTCTGAGTAAGTTGCGCACTGATAAGGTGCCTCGTTCGTAATGTACGCAAAGGAATAAGGACGCTCACGTACGTTGTATTTGTCTACGAAAGTTTCCAGACGTTTACTTGAAAAGGTCCATAGGGACCACTACCTGGTAACCCTCCAACGGTAGCAGACATACAGAATAAGAGCACAAGTGAGTGTTTTTAAGGGGTGGCTCAAAAGTTTCACACCGGGTGCTCGCTGGTTCCGTGGCCGCGGCATACAAATGGAGCTGGTTTCTTACCATGAAACACGGCTCAACTGCCACGGTCCGCCGGTCCTTTAGAGGTGAGTTATGAAAACGTCCTCTAAGAGCCTTTCAAAACTTTCGGTATTATCTCACAAAAAGCTGTACTGACCCACAGCTTGGCTTGCTCGGGCTCATCTAAATTATTTTTCACTTCTGATGAAACAATTATGTTGGTAATAGTATTAAACAATAAAATATTCTAAAAAGGGTCGACATGTGCGAAAAAGTAATATGTTAAAATTGTTTTTTTTTTCATTGAGGGAAAAGTGTTAGGATCAATGAAAGGTCCTGTCTCATGGAGAGATGTGTTTTTATAACCTTGGTGCTGCCTCCATGAGTTTTCTTAAATAGGCGAACAAAGCGAGGGATTCCAAATCAACTAGTTAGAACAACGTAAAATACTATCCTAAGGGTCGTATTATTTCTATGAACATCTAAAGTGTACTGTATTGTACAATGTTTGTCTTGGGTTTTTTTTTTTTTTTAAAACCCCCTTGGGGGTTTTTTTGTTTTTATTTGTATTTCGGTGTGTGTTGTGTTATGATATATTTCCAATCAGAGACAGGGTAAGAAAGGCTTTAAGGTTTGTACAGATATATAGAAGGTCTATTTTGATTGGTTTCTCATAGTTATTTCATGCCACCAAGCCATGTAATGAGGGACAATCGGAAGTACTGTAAGAAAGGTGGTTAAGCTATTGGCAATCTGATAACTAAACAAGCAAACCTGCAAACAAACCTACTAAAACAAAACAGACAAATACAAACCCAAAAACCCACCAAAAAAACAAACACACAAACTCTAACTCTAAAGGAAACGCATTTTGTATAAAAAAGCTAATTAAATACTATCGCAGACATAAAATACAAGGACAAAACGCCAAAGTGAATTGGAAAAAGGACCGCTGAGACAAAAAACGCGTAACATACAAGACAAAGCAAGATAAACAGCAAAATCAAAGCAGAATTGTCAAAAGGGAGGGACGTTGTAATAAAGTATTCAATGAACCACCAAACGTTAAAAACACCGGTCTCTACCACCAACGTTTTGGT
>JAMKCH010005695.1:0-32307 GCA_023653785.1 Ophioderma brevispina
ATAATTGTTTCACTAATTGTGGCATTTTGCTAAATAGAAGTTGTCCTTTTCCGTCAAAAATGTCTTTTGCTGAATTCAGTCTTACCATGTATAGTTGATATTGAACAAAATGAAAAATTAAATCTTCTTGAAAAACACCTATCTACGTGCTTTAACCTTATGATAAAAATGTAGTCTACCTCTCCTGGCATCACATCATTAATGATAGAAAGTCATGCTTCCATCAAACCTATCCAAAAAATAGAACAAGAGTAGTAGTCAACACCCTCAAAGGGATAGAATGGATGGAATGGCCTGATAAATCACCAAAATCAACCTAATAAAGATTTTGTGGTATCAGTTTAAAGGCTGACTCAGATTTCCCGATGAGGGCGCACTCAATTTTCAAACAAATCGTGTTTTTTGTATATACATAATGCTTATCCATATACTAATCACTGTGTGAAATAACTAAGTTTAAATCGAAGTCCTTATAGAATTTTTGTTACACAGTATCATATGACAATGTTATACTGCGCATAAATGTTTATTGCATAAAAACAAAATTCCGATTCATCTCTAACTTTGGAATTATGAATTTTGGGTGACTATCTTTGGTTCTAAATGTTTATTTTTAATTACTAAACAAAAAAAAATCAAAACAGATAACGGAACATTGCATGGACTACACTGTATACTAAGACGTGTCTGGAATAATAGCAGCAGCTCATATCAGGAAACTTAACTAACAGCATTAAAATGCTTTGCCTGGATTTTATAGACAGTGAAGGAGAACTTTCATATTCAGAGCTGTTCAGAAAAGATTTCAGTAATTCCTTTACTTTTTGGCAAATGAAGCCATTGAGCTACCAAGAAAAGCCAGTAAAATGAAAAAAGGGATTGTTTTTCCTTCCGATTGTGTCATTTTTATGTATAGACGTCGTAAGATGTTTTTTTTTATTTTGAAAATTGATCAAGAAGTTTTGAATCCACAAATATTTAAATAGATATTTTTCATCAGTTGGATTCCCGTGTCTTTAAATGGCAATTTAATAATCATGTTCTCTGATAACATAAGCATGGGCACCAGAAACAAATTTCAACATAACTCATTTGAAGAAAGTCAACAAAATGACAGCCATATTGGATTTATGCAAATAAGGCCAAAACCACTCATCTCATATTGCTATTAATATTCTTTTCGAGTTCGTAGACCCCCAAAACATGGGTACAGACACCAACATTACATCTCTACGACCCTCGGATCTTGAGTTAGGGCAATGATCCGGTGTGGGAGATTTAAGAGTCCTACATATCAGAATGTCCTAGGACTTTAATCAGGATTCAGAAACTGTGTGTCCTAGGACAAAGAGTTTCAGCTAGTTTCTGAAAGTTATATAAAGTTAACCTAATTAGTTGCGACCCGGACTCTGTATTTTGGTATTACCTTAAACTTATAGTGACAATTCTGTTCATATTTCCATGTATTATGCTGCATTCGTAGGTAATTCCATGTATTGCTGCATTCGTAGTATTCGAAGGTAACGATTTGACTATTAGCTACTATTCGTGGATGCCACGACCAAATCTGTATTTTTAATGGGCCATGAATGTATTTTATCCTTTATATTGCAAGTAATTTAAATAAAATAATGGTTTGACCTCAAAATAATTGCAACAGAAACAATTTTGGTGTTGTTATACTTAGTAATGATGACATCAAAATTCTAGAAGTATAAGTAGCCATGGCAGCGGGGAACATGTATTTGCAGGGATGCAAAGTTTGTACTGGGGAATATAAGGTAGGAATAATTGCACTGAAATCTATACATGTATAATTTGCCCCACCCGTGGGTTATAGTTTAATAGTTATAGGGCAATAAAGGTTCAAGGTCATCTTGGGGTAACATTTTCAGAATGCTCCTTTTTTTCAAAATTCTTCATAAATTATGGTATCAAAGGAAGAACTGTTATGGGTGAAATTACAATCGGAGTGCTGATATGGTGGTGCGCTTAGCCAGCTGCCACCTAGATGAAGCGAAACCATTGTGGCGATTTCCTGATGGCAGCGTAATAATAATTGGCAATCGTGCCGTGAGCGTCTGGTACGGCGGACACGTGCGCGTTACAAACGGACATTATTACTATGAAAATAGCAGTTGTAGGCCCTACAGTCTGTTTTCAGTCGATAAAATCAAAAGCGCAAAATGATTGCGGGATTCGCAAGACATGTTGCGTTAGTCTAACAAAGTTTCAATGTCATATTTTAATCCAGTTGATAATTTTTTGATAATTTCCTATCAGAAAACGTATCCCTTTGTATGGCTTACAACGTACAACGTTATGTTATGAAACTTGTCAAGCAACATGTCATTTAATTCTGATATCAGAATTGAATATGCTTTTAGATGTTGGGACACGTGTTGGGGCAAACTGATCTTGCATTAAGAATCACAATGTTACAGCTTAACATCACGTTGCCGTGACACAATTGTTAAAGTCGCGTAGGGCTTGTGTTCAGGTAGGTCCGCTACGTTGTTTTCTACGTTGTTTTGCATTTAAATAAAAGCTACGACATCTTGCATTAAGCATTTAAATAAAAGCTACGACATCTTGTTAGATGTTCAACTTTCAGGCTCTAAGCTAAACGCATCTAAAGATTTTGCTTTAAAATATAGGACAACATTCCACTTTCCTTAAAAAAAATTAAAATGCCAAGTAACAAAGTGAAAAAGAAGACAATTTACAAAATTTCTAAAGTAGGTCACAAATCCTGCCTGACTGAAATAACTTCGCTACCAAATAGAGGCAGAGTTTGTCACAGGTATGTGGTTTTCACGGTGCAGTGGCGGCGGAGGTGTGTACTTGGGAAGTGCGTGTTTCCATGGGATACATGCCTGTAAATAAAACACTGCCATTATACATACGTGGCAAAATCTATCGAAATTGTTAATACAAACAATCCTCTGCTCATCTCAAGTTCAAGTTCAGTTTATTCAGCATAACATATCGAACGTGACAGAAATGTATAATACAGTATATTATATAATAATACATAAAGAATCAATTGTAGACTGTAATAAGATGAACTGGTGAGGGATATGATGTGCTAGGACCAGTATGGACAACCCGATAGGGCTTATGGTTATTGCTGGCCCTGTAAAACATACAAGTCAAATAAACTCAATATTACAAAAATGATACAAGTAAGGGGTGATATATAATATTACATAGGTAAATATACATAACAAAGAACAGAGACAAACAAAAACAAACAATATATCTAAGCTAAACAAACACTTGACGGGAAAACGGGATACGGGTTTGGAGGACAAGAAGGACAGACTTTTCAACATGTCTTGCTGAGGTATGTAATAATATTTCATAATGAAGAAGCAGAGATAGAAGGGGTAGAGGTGAAGAAAAGGTAAGGAATATAGAGAGAAATGGGATGAAGAAAAGGTGAGGAGAGAAATAAGGACTTGGGGAGAAATTTAAAAAGAATTGTACTGGTTGATGAAATGTTTTTTCAGTTGAGCTTTAAAAGTATTTTTGTTTGTAATTGTTGTGATGGATTCTGGAAGATCATTCCAAAGCTTTGCAGAACAATCACGGTACAGTGAAAACGAATCAGTGAAAATCATATTTCTAATTGTGATGAAACTCCGCATAAACATTGATGTGTGCGGCCGGGGTGTTTTGGGCTATGTTGTGCAAAAAAAGTAAATCAGCTTATTTTTGATCTGAATTAGAGCTCAGCCCACCTCTTTTGCAACTTAAAATGTATAGTATAAGGAGAGAAATTGCGCAAGTGTTGCAAAAACGCTTGTTTATGATATTTAATATCAGATATAAATTCTTATTTAGGAACAAATTATATATTATAATAATATAATTTGTCAAAAATAAACCATTTTCTAGCATTTTAATATTGATATTTTTTAAAGAATAGGGCGATATACACAGCACCCAGAAATGTTATTATAATTAATAACACCGTGTATATTGATTTGTATAATCCCATACTTTACACACGTGTAATCTTGATATTTTACAATGTTTTTAACAAATATAAAACCATATAACATTTCCAAAGGGTTATTTTACACTTACAAAGGGGCAATGGTTTTCAACTTTTTTACATTTGTTAACCACAATCTATCATTTAACAAAATTTAAAACTGGCATGCTGTTATAAAAGTATAAAACCACATCATGTTCAAATATATCAAATTATGTTGTTATATTTAGCATTATATAGCCAGAACACCTAAACAACGCAATCAGGAAACCTCGTTGGCTAAGAGGTGTTGCTGACTCACAGAGTGAACGATTTGCTCATATAAGCAACCCACAACGCTCCCCCGGTTCTCCCTGCATTTGGGATAAGACAGCCCAGCCCCCGGTGCTTTGGGCACTAGCGTTCCGTACGAGGATATACGGCCCTTCTGCACACGGGCATGCTAAAGAATTGGCGCAGATGTAAGAACTTGCGTTAAATGTCTGAAAATGCGCTTTGACATTCACTGGACCACACAGAGCGAACACCTTTCTCTTTCACACCAAATATGCGATAATATCCACAGATACATAAAAACTTCTGACTTGTTTGACGTTCACGGGTATCGGCCAATCTTTCACCCTCTTCAACTTTAGCAGGATCGGTTTTAATGCCATCCGGCGTTACCACTGACCTAAACAATACCTTCTTTTACATACAAACGAACGGCATTTTGATATAGCCGCCTTCTCAAAACAAGTTCAAGCGCTTTACAAAATAGATAGTAATTAATATTTAGTTAATAGCCCTAAAACATCAGTAATTACAACATGTGTATTTGTAAAAGATAACCATAGATAATACTTAACATAACCTCAAACTATCATAAAAAGAAAACACTGCATAATTAATATCATGTGAGGCAATAACAAAAAACTAATTTAAAGAAAGCAAATCGATACCACTCTTAGGAATAGATAAATTTTTTAGAGCTTTCTAACATCACAATTGCCCTTGGATTGGCGAACAGAATAGCAAGATTTCCCTAACTAGGGCCGCAATTGCTGAAAGCCCTGTCCCACCACCCACTGACCTTATTTGTGGCGGGAAACAGTGAGAGCGTCTTGTTCATCTGCAGATCGCGCAATCCTGGCCTGCCCTGAATATAAAAAGAGAGGTATTCGGCCAAGTAAGATGGCATTGTCCGGAAATGCCCTGTAAGTAAGAAGCATAAGCTTAAAAGACAACGCGCTCACTAAATGGTAGCCAATGGAGCTCTTAAAGGAGTGGTGTGGCTGTGTCGTCCTATCAGATCTGAACAGCAGCCTGGCTGCTCTATTCTGCAAAATCTGATTTACACTCCGATCTCTGGCCACATTCCATACAAAAGTGAAATTGCATAGCCAATGCGAGATAAAATCAGTGAACGACTGACGAGATAGACAACTCTCAAATGTGATAAAGCGGCGGATCCGTAAATATTGCGAATGTGTAAGTTAACAGACTTAATGATGGCCTTTACATGTTCAGTCAAAGACATGTTATGATCAAACACGCACCAAGGTTTCTATCCGAGGACTGGGGAAAATCCACTGTCCCGACCCTGAGGTAATATTTTGAGGCGACTTGTGTAACGGATAAACATGCGATGAAAAATCTGTCTTTTCATCATTCGAAGTGTTGTTTACAGCGCATCAACTCACTGATTCATTAATAAAAAAGAGAGGAGTCTTGTGACAGCATGTTTGGCACAACATCAATATTAGGATCAAATGTCAAATAGAGCTGAACATCATCCGCATACATGTGGTAAGCAATTTGTGCTTCCGGATGATTGAGGCGATAAAGTATGGGTACATTATGAAAAAGAGAGGCCCGACCACAGAAACCTGAGGAAGACCGAACGGGAGATGATGCTTGTTTGAATTGCATCCCCAATGGCGCGAACACGAAAAGAGCGGTTTTGCAGGTAAGACCGAATCCACTGTAAGGCTGTACCTTGAATTTTGAAAAGTATCACGTAACCTATCCAAAAGAATGGCATGATCAACAGTATCAAAAGTGCAGAAAGATCTAGCAGCACATAGCAACTCCTTACTGTTGTGAATTGCATTGAGGTATCGGTCTGACACGCAGTAGTAGTCGTGCCGTTTCAGTGCTGTGTGTTCTTTGTAAGTGATGAAACTATCATTTAAGTCATTTGAGACCAAGATGATCTTTATCTGGGCACTCACTATTTCTCCATAACTTAGACACGCAGCTAATATTGACCCACAGGGCGATTAATTTTTGAGCACCCTCTTGTCTAGGGAAGGCCTTTTGAGATAGGTGCACGGCAGTTCCCGAGAGCTTCTTAGCTGGAAAACCCAGTGTCCGGATAGACTTGTTAATGATCAGTGTTATGGCTCAGCCAGAGTTGCAACATTCTACTTAAGTAACACCAATGGAGATGATGTCTAAGAGAAATGATTTGATGGAGTTGACATAAACACCTTGGTTACCTCTTCAACGGACTGGATTATTAAAACTCATGTATTGGAACGAAAGAAAGAAACAGTTATATGGAAGAAAGACACATTATCTGGTCGTAGATTCAGTCCTGCACTTGAAGGCTGAATTAAGTGAAGCAGACAGACGTCGTACAATCTATGGCTGGATCATATTGGAGAACTACTGTGTTTGGGCACGAGAAGAAGAAGAAGACTCTATCCTCGTAACCTCTTCTTGATTAGATTCTCGGTTGTCAAACTTCTCCAAGCCTTGTGAGAGTACTTTACTAATTTACTTTGTTCATTCTTGTCCGTCAACCAAGCTTCCACTCCTTCTTGTATAAGCTCTGTTGTCTCTGATTGATTGTTGAACGGCTTTACATTGCTCGATTGTAACAACGGCCTCGTCTAATGTTTTGCATCCTCTATCAAAGAGTTTGACCTTTTTTTTTTAAAGCCGGACCACACAGCATTTCTGAACGATCAAAAGCCAGCATTCTTGATGCTGCAAGTAAAGCTGTGAATGTACTCTTAATGTAGCATGCATCATCAGCCAATTTCTGCACGGCCTCATTTGATTTGGTGCTTATCCCTGCAGTTTAGCTTTCCATTGCTCCTGTTTCTTCCATTTCCAAAACGACTGACCAAGGTGCTTTCAAAGCATCGTAACATGCGTTAGATGGGGGGGGGTGTTGGAAGTCCGGCGTAACCTTCGTGCGTACCGGTGAGGAGTCTGAGCAGCCAGCATAGGCGCCTTAATTGGTCGGCTATCACAAGTACATCTTTTCAGCAAATAAGTGGAAAGTGTGATGTACTCTCCCAATCATCACCAGTTTGAAAGCATCAGGCGCAAGTTCATTGAGGGGATTTGACAGCAGATACGGAGGAGCGTGTTTCATGGTTGGAATATAGGGTTCGAGATGACTTCACCACCCCTTCTTCGTTGTGCATCGGAGTCTACACGATTCCCAGAAGTCACACTTAAAGTTCTTACACCCTCGCTAGATCACATAACAAATACCAAATGGCGTTTCAGTGTCATCGTTCGCTGGCGGAGAGTCACTATATACACCACATCGCCATTGGTATCGTTTTTGACGAGAGAGCACAACTCTACATGGTTTATAAAAAATCACACCGCAGCCAAAAGGCTGAATTGAAGTGAATTAAACATATATAAGTATAAAGACACTAAAATTAAAATCACCATTAATACAAAAAACATACAAAACAAACATTGAAATAGTTCAACTGCTCCTCCATATGTTACACTTTAAAAATAAGAATTAAAATGCAATATAAACCGTATTATAAACTCCTGATTAATTAATTGCAATAAAGGGAAGGCTCTATTTGTAATACCTTTTTGTCGTCCATCTTGGAAGCGAGAGTTGCCGATTTGATCTAATTCATGGGTTTATGCTGTGAGCCTCCCTCGGTTGGAAGCCCAATGGCAAAAATCTTGAAGGTCAAAATGGACTTTGCAAACGTTAAGAACAATTTTTCTCTCTTTTCGTGGAATCATACTTGTTACCCCAAAGCATGATCTTACACGCTCTTTTCTGAACTCTTTCCAGGGAGTCGGTTTGTTTTTCAGTAAGTGCCAATTGCCCACACTTGAGCTGCATACTCTGTAACCGGACGGATATATCCGATGAATACTGTAATAAGACCTTTAAAACAAACCAAATTTCTTCAACTTTAAGTATGTGCAAACGCCCATTAGCTTTTTTTTCTTCAAGGATCTCTTAATTCCATAGCCCATTTGAGATCCGAACTAATGTGAAGCCCTAAAATTTTAACTGAATCGTCTCCTGACAGTTCATACACAAGGACCAATGGGTTTGATTTTTCATCTTTTTCATGAAATATACTGCATGACCTGCATTTAAGTTGGGTTTAACTGCATGTTACTTTGCACTCTAGAGATAGATCTCTGTCTCTACCTGAGAGATAGAGAAGTATGTCTTCATCGACTTGGACAAAACTTGGGTGGCCGCATGGTCCGTGTTTTAATTGCTTCGTGTAATTAATGATACTTACACTTCGTTTAATATACCACATTTTCCCAGTAACCTCTGATGTTAACTTGGTGGAACTGTTTGCGTCCAGTTTACTTACGTTAAAATAACTTATCCGTCAGTATCCCCTGGTGAAAATTTGGTGGAAACCATTACACCGACTTCAACTCTGTTGAGAAACTTTTCCACTAATAAACTCAGGCGGAAAATCGGTGCTTTTTAACTTCCTTAAGGCAACTTCCAACCAGTAAACTCTGACGGACACTCGGTGGATATATACACTGTGGTGTGATAACCTTTCCGCCAGTAACTGCTGGGACCTGAAATTTTGAGAAATTACAGGCTTGGGAGCCAAATTTGGCTAAAATTCGGCTTCGAGGCCAAAAATTTTCGAAAAGGGGACCTAAGAACTGAATATGCTTCAACTGGGGGGTCTTGGGAACGGCTGGAGAGACGACGAAAAGGGGTCTAAGGGCCGAACAATACCGCCCACCTCTTTCCAAATGTCAGTGCCCCACCCCCCCCCCACGGTCTGAACAACCTTTTCCGCCAGTAACTGCTGGTGGAAAGTTTTGAAATATTTTACGCCTACTTTTGTTACGACAAACTAGTGCCTGTAACGGTGGATGACATTCAGTGGAAACCGTTTTCGACCGACTTAAACTCTCTTAAGACAACCTTTCCACCGGTTAACTCCGTGCAAATGCTTACTGAACTTACACCAATCTTTTCTATTCTTATAGGACTTTCCACCGGATCTAACTCGGTCGAAATAATTTTACTTTATTGCAACTCCTAATATCCCGTTTCTTACAAGTATAACCGGTGAAAATATCCTACTTTCTGTCGTCTGTCGTCTCTTGTTATTAATGTATTGAAGATGTGTTGAAACAACTTCACGCTCAGTCTTCCTCGGCGGAAATGTAAAAAAAAAAACAATACTTTTAAAGGTACCTAGCAAGTAGCTCAGTGGAAAATCTTTCTAATGCGTTTCCTTACTTTGCCCAGTGTGGAACATGCGATAGTGTTCCTCTTATATCTTGACGTTCGGAAAAACAAGCCTATAATGATAAACAAGGCAAACATTGTTATTACCGAAAACTGTTTGTATTAGCCTTCATCCGAGCGGTAGGATACAATGATAAAAGTGATTACCCATCTCTTGGGATCGCCTTCACGTACTAGCGTGGACTTGGACAGTCCGATCCATTTATTGCGACCCTACTACATGTAAAGTACCGCCGCCTGCGTGACTCCGAGCTGAGACTAATAAAATTGCTGTCGTTTATTTAATTGCGAAGCTTTTCGACTGGCCTGACAACCATATCCCCAGAGTGTTGATCATCGCAATGCAAAAAAATGAGAAATTTGCTGCAACTTAACAATTTTTTACCAAAATTCTAGAGGGGATGTCCTCGAAAGATTATGTCCCCATTTGATGTAGAAATATTTCTATAGAGATGACAGTTTTTGTTTAAGGTGGACACCCCAGTTAATGACATTAGGTTAGCTAGGCATCATATTAGTCACGCTTTCAATGTTAAACCCTAAAAGGCCAGGGGGGGCCTCGACCGTGCGTAATCGCGCACTGCGTACGAAGAAAGGCTATTTCCCATGAAAATTACACGGGAACAGCAGAAATGCAGTTTTTTTGTGCTAAGGTACCGTTACACGATGTTTTATCTTATTTATTTGATTATTTGTAGTAAGAGCATGTGTGCGACAACTTTGACACACCATAATGGCCCAAAAACTTTTGCTTGACAAAATGGCGAAAAACCATGAATTTCGCGATTTTTTGCGATTTTTCGCCATTTGACATGACGTCATGTTTGACGTCACTGTGAAGTCATACAAGGTATGTTTGTACTTTTGTGGTGTCAATAGACTCGGGAGGGTCCTAGCTATCCATTGGTACCACTCATGATAATTCACAAGTCCGAATCTGCCCCCCCCACCCCCCCCAGCGGTGAGAGGGTCCAAAAAAGCCCGCTCTTTTAGGGTAAGCGGAAATGTCGCTTAACCCTGTTGCAAGTTGAATCGTTGTGACACGATTGTAAACGTGGACTGTGACATTACGGACGGCTAGCGTAAGTACGTATATCCTGTTCTAAAATTGAAAAACGTAAAGTGAAAACCAGCGTTTGAAGAAATTCTCAAGACCGGGAATATACCGCGAAGCATTGTGGGAAAAGGGATGCGGCCATAGCGTGCGTGTTCACTTTTCCGTGTGGCGAAGCACGACAAGTAACCGACAAAAACGTTCAATTTTCTCGCCTACTTTTTGGTCTAGAGGTTAACCCAATACGGTACAATTTATAAACCAAAACATAGTAAAGTGAGCTCTGTGCAAATGAATCTCCAATAGAACCCCTTCGTTCCGGAGATATTTGAGATTAGTTTCATTTGCATGCATTCGAATGACGGACTGTAACGTTAATCTCTCGCGCAGTATAATTTAGATAAGATTTTTCGGAGTCTGTGGCACAGACTACCACTTACGCACCGCCGTACTGTGACATGGTGTATAGTTCAGTAGTATGTTGTTGTGAAGCATTACTGGGAGCACGGTAATACGGGACGTATCGTATGCCGGGGGGGGGGGGGGGTATACTAAATAATTATGAAATGGATAGGTGTAAGGCGGGCGCTTTTTCCAAACCCAGGGGGCATTCGGTAACAGAGTACTCAAGAAAATAGGGGTATTGTATTTTGGTGAGAGACTGCCAAAATGCCTCAAAATAGGGGGTTCGGGGGTTGACAAATTTGTTATGCAAAATTTCCCCCCCCAAAATGTGGTCTTAGAAATTTTGCAAAAAAATATACCAAAAATAGGGGTCTTTGGGTGAAAATGTTCAAAAATTTTCCCCAAAATAGGGGTCTTGGGGTGAGAGTGGTAAAACTTTAAAAAAAAATGTGGTATTTGGTGACCATTTCAAAATTATATGGAGTCACATACGCGTTCAACTCCAAGAGGGAGTGTGACCTCCCCGTATATTAGTTATACCAGCAATGGGGTGCATCTGATGCCCTCATGTCAATCATTGTCCCCTTGTCTTAAAGTGTACAACTTGGCAAAATAATACCACTCCACCAAATTAAATGTATTCGGAAGTCGGCAAGGGGAGCCTCCGTGAGCTTCAGTGGCGGCACCATACTTCATTTTGGGTGGGGGGGGGGGGGGTAAGATTAACCGGGGGCACAGCTGTTTGAACGTCTCATTATTATGACAAAACCAGAATAAAACAAAAAATATCACCCGGCGACCACACTTGTTACAACTAATTGGATTTAGTTGTACCACTGACTTCTCCTGTGTAAATTTGACGAAATTCATGCGGGCAAATATGATTGTTCTTCAAAATCTAGTAAAACACGTCTCTCTATGGAGAATTGGCAATAGAGGGCGCTATTTAGAACATACAAATCATGACTTTGTGTAGGCCTATATGGCAAAGATGCCGAAATGGATTTTTGATTTTTGCACAGAGGTAATAGCGCTGGCTGGCCCCTGCTTATAAACAGTGTCAAAATTGTGTCGCCCAATGCTTAAAAATTGCCTCTAAAAATGGGGTCAAACAGCTGGGGGGGGGGGAGGTGGAAGTTAATTTTTTTTGGAAAACTTCAAATTGTGGCACGAACACCTTCCAAATTTTGGTCAAAACATCGCTGATATTGCCCAAATTTGGAGAGAATTTTTGCCACAAAAACTCCGGCATTTTCCTTCTGGCCTGCCTGGGGGGGGGGGGGGGAGGGGGTGATGTGATGATTGTCATCTGATTGATTTGGTAAGAAATTCCCCAGTAGGTACTTATAAGGTTAGGACAAATAGTTTTAACGAGTGCCAATCAAAGAATTCCTCATGGCGTCAATTAGCCAAACCTGACCACTTAGTAGTATGAACAGGCCCGTATGCGGGAGGGGGGGGGTGCACCCCCAAATTCCACAAAGCGTCAAAAGGTCACTTTTTGCTAATTGTTTTGATTAAAAAAAGTCCTAAATTAGAGAAATATGGACAATAAAGTCCCCTTTTTTTGTGTTGAAATGTTCAAGTCCAAAAGGACCATTTTAGGGACTATAGTATGAGCTAATAAAATCCAATTCCCCATGGGCGCATTTCAAACAAATTCCCAATCACTAGTATATTGAGCCATACATACCCTGTTTTTAGTATGATTTATGCTACCCAGAACATGCTAGTGATAGCTGAGCTGTTGTAAGAATGTGCACATCCAAGTTGGCTAGTTGAACTCAGGCCTGGTTAGATTAGTTTGAGGACGGTTGTGTGTATGATTGTTGTAAGTTCCAGCTTTTATAACCAGTTACATAATATGTCAATATTGTTAATTGTACTGGGTACTTTCTTACACGTGGCACTATTGTTAACATGCAACTCTTTTGTCCTCGTTCAATTTATATGTCAATATTGGAAAAGCCAGCTGGCAGATGGCATTTCATTGTTCAATAGTGCACTAGTAGATAACTCTTTTAAAACTGGCAACCTCATTACATTGTTATGCGTTCCCCGACATACGTGCAAAAAAACCATCGTACTGCAAATTTCACGTGTTTTTGTGTGCCATGTGCCTAAGTCTGGACATAATGATTCACGCAGCCCCCCCAAGTACAGCAAAGACCATCCATACGTATATCTGTTTTCGTTGCAAGGTCGCTAAATCATTCTCCTTTTTATTTCTCTTTTAAAAACTTCAAACCAGCGGCTTACATAGCCCCCCCCCTCTTATGATTGGATGGTTTAGCCCGTCCCTTATCCCTGATTGGCTGGTAGTTCCTGGAACGAACCGCGCAATGCCGCGGAATCCGAAAGTGCGCTACTCGTCTTCTCACGGCGGAAAACCGACGTGACTGGATTTACGCCGGCATATCCGGCAGAAACCACAAGTGGGGACTCGGCAATAAAACAGGAGGGGCGCTCCATGTTACCTGCAGCCAAGACCTACAATGTAATTAAAGTAGTAATCAAGTACGACGAGGGTCGTCTCAGATGGCAGTTTTTATTTTATTTTATTTATTCATTTGGCGACACAGCAATAAACAATACAACGATCAGTAATGAAAAAAATATTATAGAAATAAAAATGAAACCTTATGAGCGCCAGGGAGTTGCTGTGAAGCACAAAAAGCACGTCACCAAGGTGCAGCCTCCCTACTCAGAAGAATCCCAAGACAACAGAGAAATTCAACATCAAAATAATTGCACACATCAAAAATATGCCCAAAGTTCGAAAAATTAAACTAAAACATGCAAAAACAAATAATTAACACAAAGGTTTGATATGTACAAGATTAAAATATGCTAAAAAATGTCATGAATGTGTGAGTGTGTATGTGCGGTGTGTGTGGGTGTATTGTGTGTGGGTGATGTGTATAGGTGTGTGTGTGTGTGTGTATGTGTGCATGGGGTATATGTAGGAGGCATCTTTGTTATGTGTATCAATTCCTGTGTGACAGTAAAATCTCAGTGCAGGCAAGAGAGGTAAGAGGTTATGTGAGTGATGATAAAAAAACATAGATTTTCTTAAAATGTTCCCCTTAGCAAGAGTTTTAAAAGAAATATACTGAAAGTGATGAGTGAGATTCTAATAAGACGAGGGAGAGTTAAAAAAAAAAAAACCAGATAACAGGGAAGATGACAAATAGGCTATTTTTGGAGGGCCATTTTCCGGTTTTGGGAGTGACATTTGTTGAAAGTAAGATCATCTTGTGTCTTATATTGACACTCATATGGAAAATGAAGGACATAGTTTTTTATTAGACACGAACATGTAAATGATACTGATAAATAGTCTCTTCTAAACTTCAGCTTAGAAAGATTAGACTACACATCTGTCATAATAAGACGGTTCACCCTGCGTTGATCTAACAATCCGCGAGTCGCCCTATGCTGAATTTGTCTAATTTCTCAAATTGCATTTACGGTACACATTCCACACAGGGTGACCACAGTAGTCCATTACTGGCATTATAAGGCTATGTAGAGCTTCAGAAGAAAAGCTGGATTATTTCCCAGCAACCACCCTAATAAAACCCAGTAACTATTGCACTTTTTGACACTGAATTTACATGCAGCAATTCCAGGTCAAATCACTAGCAACGATCACGCCTAAAAGGCGAAGAGTGTCAGTGTACGAGTTTGGATTATTTCATTCGTAAGAGGAATAGGCTTTACTTTGCGCCGTGTAATGCACATAACTTGGCACTTTAGAGGGTTTAATTTAAGAGCCTATTGTAGGAACACCAATTTAATTTATCAAGATCGGATTGAAGCACGACAGAATCAGTACTACTTTGACTTCCCTTGACGTGAAAGTGTCGTCAGCATATTGGTAGTAGACGAATGATATGAAGATTGAGATCTTAACATAAATGTTGAACAGAGGGGCCCCAGACAGATCCATTGAGGACTCTGATAAAAATGATCCACCTGAGCTGAACCACGAAACATAACACGTTGCTGTCGACAGGTCAGGAAAGAAGTATCCAATGTAGCATGGAACCACCAGATACCATAGGTTTTGTTTAATTAGTGATGAGAACCTGATGAGAAAATTGAATCAAATGCCGACTGTAGTCCACTGAAATCAGATAATACGTTGCAGTTGGAATTTGAACGTCGATCAAGGGCTGCCAGCCATTCAGTTGTTGCCTCACATAGAGCTGTGGACATGATTTTCCAGGTGCAAACCATGTGATTTTCAAAAAGCAGGCCATTAGCAGTGAAGATGAGATCTAAGTTCATCACAAACCAGGGTTCAAGGCATTTTCAAAACAATAGATGTAATGCTTGGTCTGTAAATTAAGTCAACAAAAACGGTGCTTTTATATACTGGAACATAGGCTATTTTCACCAGGTCGGTAAGCTTACAGAAGACAGCGACAAGTGAAGTGCGTGCGAGATCGGAGCTATATTAGTCGCACACCAGTTTTAACATACGACCCGATATTGTCCGGTCCAACTTGCTTTGTCGGGAGACAACATCCTTATTCTCTGAAGCACCATTCAGTCGTCACACTGAAATCAGACAGCTTTGGAACATCTAACTCTGAGGGAGGTAATTTCCACATTGTCATCTGTATGAGTAAAAAAACAGCAAAAAGGTCATTAAAACCCTTGCAATTTTTGATGAATCAGTTACATGGTTTTTATTGTTGACAATGAAGGAGAGATTTTCTGGTTGTGAGCGGGAAGATTTGACAAAACTCCAAAACTTTTTCACATTGTCATTTTTAGTCATATATTTGCCAATGATCACTGTAGCTTTTTGAGAGCAATTTGACAGCATTTCGGATTTTTTGATTATCCAGAGGTATCGCAGGAGTGGTCTTGGCTTCTGAAAGCCTGTATGGGTTTTTAGTAATTATTTTTTAATTTAAAAGAGTAATCCAAGGTTTGGCTTGGAATGCTTGTTGGTGCTGGGGATCGATTCGTCCACACAAGCAAAGAATGTATCAACAAGCCGTTCCAGTAGCGTCAATATCCTGTCAATGATAAACATTTATCCCAGTTGTAGTCATAATAAGTTCATTGAGTTTCTTGGGGTCAGCTTTTGCATATCTATATACTACGGCGGGGAGGGTGCACATTTGGTTGACATTTTGTGTGAAATGTAACCATATAATGATCTGACGAGGCTAATTTTTCGGTAACTGTAATGTTATCAATGTGTCTGGATGTGTGGATAGACAAAGATCAAGGATTGGTATCGGGAGATGTTCGAGTTACCCCCATTTACAAGTTGATGAAGTCCAAAAGAAACGGTAATTTCAGCAAGGCGGAGAACATATTGTACTCAAATTTGACAAAGACTGATCAGCAATAAAATCGCCCATTAACAATGTACCACATAAGGTTCAGGATGAAATTAAGTATATTTGTTCAAGACAATCAAGAGATCCATGTCATCTCACGCGGACGGTAGAAGGACGCCACACAGCCATCTTTTCTTGCCGATAACAAACAGATGCCCAGGCAGATTGAGAATCATTTTGAGGAAAATTGTGGCATGGCTTCCATACGAATTGGTTGAAGTTCAGGGGCAATTGCTAATAAGACGCCACCACCATGTGTGTTCGGTCGTTTCTAAGGATTACCATATCCTGAAGAACACAAAACTACTAGGTACATGATCAGCCAACCATGTTTCAGCACATGCAAACTATCTTTAAACCACATGAGCGTAAGCATAGCTTGGAAATCTATCAATTTATTTTTGATACTACGAGAGTCACAACAAGACAAGGCTGCCCATCTAACGGTGCTTGCCACTAGGGTTTAAACTGCTAATGGAAGTATCAATACTATGAAAGGAGCTAGGTGATCCCCGATTATGCGACTCATTTGATCAGTAAATGTAGATCTTTTGGAGATGGGAAACGGGCCAGGATTTGTCAAACACATGCGAGTATAATAGTGCATAGTGTTGACTGCAGGTATGGAAGGTTCAAAAACAAGAGGTGTGGTTTGCATACAATAACATCGATCCAAGACAAATTGACTTATAGGGCTTTGTCTAAGTCTAGAGTATATTGTGGAAAATTGCCATTTCTGACGGTTCATGTTGGACTGCATTGAAAAAATGATCAGCAGAAGGGTAAGATACACACAAGACTCCATAACTGCATTTTAAAAATAAAGGAAAGAGCCCACCTGTTTACAAGACAAAAACGTGCTGGTGTATAGAAGTTATGGAAGTAGCAGAATTTGCCACCACTGACTCGTTAGATGGTCTCAGAATAGCAGCCAAGATTGGTAACTTAAAACACAGCCAGATGACAAAATTACAGCAATCCAACCCAAAGATGTTGAGTTTGGGTGTTCCAGCATCCAGAAAAATAAGGTGAGGGTGTTGAAATTCTTTCACGAAGAACAAATTTTGCAGCTTTTTTCACAGTACATGGAGACCCATGTGTAATGCACAGCGGCCATTTTTTTTTAAGATCAAAATAAATGTATCCGCACGCCAACCTTTTTTGATATTCCTACAGATACTTAATATTGATAGCAACCATGATTTTCAACCCAGATCTCGCCATTTCTCTCAGATTTTAGAAAACCGGTGTGAATCCTTAAAATCCATGTTGTCTGCGGGCTGCAGGGGCGTTCCCAGGCCCTTTTTAATGGGTTTTGTTGAGTCTGTGTTGCCCGCCAAACTGTTGCCGACACAATTTAGAAAAATTTCCGCTCGCTACGCTCGCCCGATAAATATATATATAAATTTATATTTGAAATTGTGAACAGTTTTGCCGGCGACAATATATCTTTACCGTCGGTTCAGGAGGAAACCAATATCATTACAAAATTGTTCAAAATACTGTTAAAATCTATATCTATCTAACGGTCGCAGCCGAGATGCTGTTCACCATGTAGCGCCAAATGTCCCTGTTGTCATTAAGTTGGGGATGTCAGATGGATCCTGCTGGATGTCTCGAGCAATCACAATGTGTTAAAGGGGCGACGACCCCTGTGTTGGCACGGTAACTTCCAACATGTGACGTCTGAGACTACTTGATCAATCGCACGATGACAGTGACCAGCAAATCGTGCACGGCGTTGGGCAACAGAAGATGAAATTGGAGAGATATCTCCATATATCTGTGCTTTGGTCTTGTGCTCACGCCAGGATATGTTTGAACTCGCATAAGAAGTCTGGTGTAGGTGCCATCCAGTCTATCCTGTAGCTCTTTCTTCATGGTTCAGGTCTCAGATCCATATCAGGATACCCTCTACTGACAGCCTCTAAAGAATTTCAGCTTGGTTGATACCAGATTGCCATAAGTGGTGTAGTTTATTGCAGGCATTCCAACGCATGTCCTTTGGTATATGGGTATCATACCTGATGGCAATTGCCTTGGGGACAGTCTCATCTGGGGGACACCGTAGTTGGCGAAATATGCAGCATTAATCCCTGGTTTACACTGTCAAAAGCCTTGGAAAAAAAATCTACAAACACAATTGAAGCTTTTTCCCTTGGAAATTCTCAACTCTTCTATGATTTTTCTGAGGGTAAGTATCTGAGGTAGTGTGGATCTGCCTTTGCGAAAACCATTCTGGTTCCGTCTGAGAATGGGAACTATGTAAGGCGTATTCTGTTGAGCAGCATGGAGTTGTAGATCTTAGAGGGCCAGTGGTGACAGTGTGATTCCTCTGGAGTTGGGGTTTGGAGGTAGCCGTTCTTTGGTAGAGAATGATGAATGATGTGGAAATTGAAGCTGGTTTGTTTGCCATGTAGGTGTTGTTACAAAATTCTAAAAGTTGATCATGTGGAATAGTGGATTCTTCCAGATTACCTGCAGGAATGTTGCCGGGACCAGGTGTCTTGGTGTTTTCAGGTTCTTCAGGCAGATCTGAGCTCCTCTAAGTGAAAGGTCAAAGTCGGAGGGAAGGGTGTTGCATATTGTGATTGAAGAAGGTTCATCAAGATTAGTGTTACTCTTATCTGGCTTGCCAAGTAGGAACCTAAAGTGATGAAACAGTGTGTCAAGGCGCCCTCTTCAGTTGTTGTACCATTGATTCTTATAGGTGGGTAGCCCTCTTGACAGTCAGGCTCCCTCCAGGCCTCCCAGGCAGCAGCATGCTTGTTTTCAAGATGTAGGGTTGTCAAGTGCTTCAGCCTTGGATTTACATGACTCCTCAAGCAACACATTGTAAGCATCATCATGTGCAGCCTTAGCAGCATAAGGTTCTGCTTGGAGCTTATGGTGGATTAGTACGGTGCGTCTTGGTGCAGACTTCAGTTTTTCTCTGGCTTTGCTGACTTTGTCGTTGGAGGCAAAGGCAGTAGTCTTCTTCTTTCTTCTAGGTAGCATCTCCAATGCCATTTCTTTGTTGGCTGAAGTGAGGACATCATATACTATGCTGGAGTTCTTGTCTTCAAGCTCATCAACAACAGTGTTGAACCTGTTATGTACTGCTACAGTATACTGCTCACAAAGCTTTGGATCCCCCACTACCTTCCTCCAGTCAATTGTTTTCATGGGATCTCTGGGAGGGGTTTACTCTGATGATAACTTATCTGGCTCCTGCAAGAGACAATTCTGTGATCAGACTTAACAGCTTCAAAAGTGTTGTAGGCTCTTGAGTTCTTAATGCTGTTAATCCACTTCTTTCTGACCAGAATATAGTCCAGTTGGACAAGTTCGCCATTTGGGCGGCAGTGTGTCCACAGTCTACCTGCTTGATTTTGGTATCTTGTGTTAGTGGCATCAAGGTTAAATTGTTCCATTAAGTCCTTCATGTACATTCCATTTCCATTGGACTCATTGTTGCAAGTGAACAGCGCGTCATCAGGCACAAGCTTAGCATTGTAATCTCCAGGGATAAACAGAAGATTATGGGCTGGAACTGTACTGGTGGCAGTGGAAAGTTCATGGTAAAAGTGAGAGACAGTTTCTTATGGATAGTCGTTGTGGGGGCTTTAACAGCAAATGACTGTTGTTTCAGGATTACCCGTCAGTGTAAGCTTCAAGATGCGCTCATTAAGGTTGACTAGGTTGGCACATGACTTGAGAGCCTTTGGTGATAAAAGAAACCCACACCTCCTGTAGCTGCATTTCTCTTGTTCTTCCAGGCAGAGGCTGTAATAAGTGCATAGCCATGGATATTCTCCTGTAGTAGAGGTTCACTGTGCACAATGCGGTGTTCTTGTATGCAGATGACATCAATGTCATACAGTTGTGCTTCATGTACGAATTCTTCTTTCTTGGCTCTTGTTGATAGTGTCTGGACATTAAATGTGCTGATGATGAAAGCATTTTTGCGTCTAACAAAGTTGCATCTTTTGTCAATATCAGCATGATCACGGTTTGACCGTCCAGTAGGCTTTAGGACCAACCCATCATTCGTATTGGTATAGACCAATGTTGACTCAGGAGGCACAGACTTCAAATCAGGGGCTTTAACCCTGGTGCTACGTTGTAAACAATTCATCTTGTCAATTAGCTAAATAGTAGCTGTTAAAATATCTTATTGCATTAAAATATTCCATCTGCATCAAGTTTTACATTAATACCGATCTTGCCTTCAAGACATTATTTGCCGACAAATTCCGTCGGCCCTGCATGGCTGACGCAATATAAATAGTCAACCACAATTACGAAAAGGAAAGGAGCAAGTCTATCACCTTGAAGAATTCCTGCCATTGTAGTGAATTCCTCGGTGGAACCATTCATGCTTTGCATGGTCTGATCACTAATAGCCTCGTCCCCAGAACACCAGATTCATCGAAGTGGTCAAAATTTTGGTATCTAAACAAAGCTACCATTTTTCTCATTTACCCTGTGAAATCTTAGGGCTAAAGGATGTTTGGTTTGAAAGTTCTGAGCGAAAATGTGGCCCATTTTGGTGGACCAATATAGTTACCAATATCAATTTTACACAGTACTCTATGGGGCTTATAAATCACGTTTTTACTTCAGCTCTCACATCAAAACGGATTGAAATATCGGCCCGAAACTTTACAGAATGGCTTTAGGGGTGACGGCTTTTCTCTCAATACGAAAACTTTACACATTTAAATTGGGTACATCCCAAATGTGCATAATTGCCTTCCGGTTCACACTCTCAAAGGCTTTATGAAATCTACAAAAGCTATTCATGCTTTTCTCTTGAAACTCATTTCTTCGATGATTCTTCGTAGTGCAGAATATGCAGTAGCTAGGGTAAATCATGGAGTTGGAGGAATAGTTCATTGGTATATAGAACACCAGCGCTGTCACCTTCAGAGCCTAGTTTTATCCGTTTTAAGATAAGCATCCTTATATATCTCCCTCTGTGAAGGTGACTTAGTAGGGAAACTTCACCTTAGGCAGTATCTCTTTGTCTAGATTAGTGTGTTCTGAGGTCTTTGGGCTTTGGACCAAACTTTGGCGGGTTAAACCTGGTTTTGTGAGCTCTCAACCATTCCACTTAACTCAGAGCATATTGCCGGAGTTGCTTGTAGCTCCATCTGTCTTAATGCCTTTGAGTTTCTGCTGAGCCAGATGACAAAGCTCGCTCTGAGTGCAATTTTGGCTGCTGTATCGGTTATAGCCTTTCTCTTCCCTTTAGGAATGCCCAAAAATGCCAGGCATTTGCTGACTGATGTATTGCAGAAACCTCTTCTTCCTACTTCTATTGGAAAGTAGTATGTAGACCATCCTCTGCTGTCACAGTCAGCAACTAGATCTTGGTGTTTGCACTTCTTTCTTGCATATGCAATGGATAGGTTCTCCTCCATAGGGACCGTCAGCTCTGTGATGATCATTGTCTTTGTTTTGGTAGAAAAGATGGTGATATCTGGTCTCTTAGCTGTCTCAGTGATTTCTGGAGGGAACACTATTGTTTGTGTTCCTCATCCATCAGGAATATCCAGTCATTGGCCTTCTTCAGAATGTTGGTTGGCCCTGTCTTAGGCATTGGTAAGACTGGATTTCGATAGGTTGTACCATCAGCTGTGCGAAAGGCTATTGTATAGATGTAGTTCAGATTCTCAGGTGCGATGTTTTTTCTGATTTGCCTCTACGATGTACGGTGCCAGACCTGTAGAGATTGGTTTCAGTGTTTGGTCATGGCTCCAGTTGTATTTTCCGCTTTGTAATGAGTAGCTACAACCATTGAGGATGTGGAACAGTATACAATGACGATGATGACATAATTGGCAGAGTCCAAGATTGGTCTTGCCCTGCCCCACAGCTTCAGATTAGCAGGGGATGGAAGTTGATCATGAATTGCACTGATGTGGAAAGACAGCAGCTCTGGCGTCCAGACATACAAAAGTTTCTTCCCCAGGAGGTGTCGACCTGAATGACAGACTCTCAGTTCAACCACTGCCCTTGTTTCGCACATCCGTAAATGTATACCAACATGTCTTCCTCATCTACATCTTTTATTAGTCCGGTGAGGCATTTCCTTTGTTCTTGATGACTCATGTCTTTGATCAGCTTTTGGTTCTTTTTGTACCCAAGACCGCCTCTATCCGTCTGACCTCTAGCCATTTAATTTAGAATTAGATGCCGTTCTTTCTGTTCTAATTCTTTTATGCCATTCCATCTGGCTTTCGTCTTTTTACTTTCCATGCATTTTCTGTAGAGTGTGTGTGTACTTCCATCTTTAGAGTAATTGGTTAGATGGTACTTAGTTACTTGCATACATTTGACTGATATGGTTAGCCTTTTCAGTTGCAGGCCATAGTGTTTCCTGCTCCTGTACAGAGCGCTGTGGTGGTGCATCTTCTTATAATACCTGCCTATTGCTTCAGGTATTTGGTGTAAGTAGCTTCCAGACTTTCAACGTAGGAAATTGGGAAGTTATAGATGATAAACTCCCATGTCAGTTTGGGTACAATAGCATTATTGTATATCCATAGCTTCATAAGCCCACTCAGTTGACATGCATTGCTTGTTTGAAGCATTTCTGCTTACCATGTCATACCAAACTCCCACGTCAGTTTGGGTACAATAGCATTATTGAGTAGCTTCCAGACTTTCAACGTAGGAAATTGGGAAGTTATAGATGATAAACTCCCATGTCAGTTTGGGTACAATAGCATTATTGTATATCCATAGCTTCATAAGCCCACTCAGTTGACATGCATTGCTTGTTTGAAGCATTTCTGCTTACCATGTCATACCAAACTCCCACGTCAGTTTGGGTACAATAGCATTATTGTATATCCATAGCTTCATAGGCCCACTCAGTTGACTTGAATTGGTTGTTTGAAGCATCCAGCTTTGTGCTTACCATCCTAGCTGTGAGGGTCAGGTCATCTGCGTATGTTTTGGCAGATATGTCAGATCCACTCATGCACTGTACCCGAGGTGTTTGGACTGGTCTAGGAGATCAAGACACGGATTGAAGACGGCCAGAAACAGGGTGCAGTAGAGTGGGCAGCCTTGGAAGACTCCTATCATGCACTGTATCCAGTCAGTTGTCCATTCAGTTGTTTTGACACATATGAACAGCTCCTACTACTACTACTAAAACCAAAGTTTTAAATCCGGTTTTATCCCCGTCAACTGGAGTGGCCGGATTCACCTCGGATTCATTCGCAGCAACCGCCCTTACTCCTTCCTTCCATTTCACCCGATTCAATGCATCCTCCATCCTCAACCCAACCTCCTACTCTCCTCCTCCACTTGCTTCTTCCATGTCTTCTTTGGACGTCCCCTCCTCCTCAAACCTCCCACCTCGAACTCAAAAGCCCTTCTTAACACATGCTCATCATCCTTCTTCAACACATGCCCATACCAACGTACACTATTCGCCTTCGCCAACCGGTCCATCGCCTCTTCCAAACCCAACATCTGCATCAAGTCCTGTCTTCATCCTGTCCATCAACTTCACAGCTCATCATAGTATTTAAATATGATCTCCCTAATATGGTCTGGAACATGATACCACTCTAAAGCAAACTGTACAAGGTTGTGTGGTACAGTACCATAAGCATTTGCAGGTCCAGCCATGTTGTCACAATATAACTCCATGGGCAAATCTATTACCACAGAAACAATTTTAGTTGAAGAATAAGATCAATGTGGAGTTATATGGTTGAGAAGTAATGGTAGACCTTTGCGGGTAAATTGTATAGCAAATAAGCAGACGTATCTGTACAGGCATGAGAATTCACTTTTGAAAAACTGAAAAACAGCGTGAAAACCCGGGAGGCGTGAAAATCAGATGCCTGTTTTCAGACTGGATGCTGACTGTGGTTCTCTAGTTAATGAATATAATAACATCTTACTTATCTAAGACCATTGATGAACATGCTTCACTCGTCAATCGATCTGTAGTTCTGCGTCCTCATGCACCTTGGTATGCAGATGCTCTTCGTGCTGAGAACAAGGAACAACATCGGCTGGAGCACAGAGTTTCACAGACTGGGCTCACAGTGTGCAAAGAGGCTTACAAGGATCATTGTTCTGAATATCTTCTTGCTAAAGCCAAGACAGAGTAATCATAGCAACCAGTTTACTACATGTGATCAGCGGGACCTTTTCCATGTAGTCAGCGATTTCATATCTCCCAGAGTGGAACAACCGCTACCTACCCATGGATGTCCAAAAGATCTTGCTGACAGTTTTGCAGAATTTTTTTCACAAGAAGATCAAGAAGTTTCACAAGTCTACATGACACTACTACTACTGTCTCTCTATCTGTTGAACCAATAGAGTCATGCCAAAGCACCTTCAACTACTTTTCTACAGTGTCTGTAGAAGAGGTCTTTAACGCCATGAAATCAGCATTGATTAAGTCCTGCTGCTTAGACCCTTTACCAGCTGGTCTCTTAAACTATGTCTAGATGATCTGTTACCAGTCATAACAAGGATTGCAAACTTTTTCTTATCTTCGGGCGTATTTCCTCAAGCTCTCAAGCATGCATCTGTCATCCCACTGCTGAAGACATCTAGCTTGGACACCAACATCCTCTCAAATTATGGCCCTATATCCAATCTTCTATTTCTTGGAAAGGTGATTGAAAGAGTAGCAGTGAATCAGTTGCAGACTTATCTCATCGATAATGATCTCCATGTTCTGATGCAGTCTGCATACCAGCAATATCAGTCTAATATCACAGTACGGAGACTGCACTGTTACAGGTGCAGAATGAAATCTCCACTGCTCTTGACAAACAAAAAGAGGCTGTGCTAGTGTTACTGGACTTCAGCGCCACCTTCGACACCATAGACCACAAACAGCTCCTAACCCGTCTGAATGGTAAGCGCAATCCACTGTGAAAAAAAGGCATTAAGTTGGTTCTCTTCATACCTAGATGGCCGAACTCAATCTATATCAGAGATGCCTCGTCAGGTCCTGTGGCGGTAGATTGTGGAGTCCCACAGGGCTCTGTTTCTGGACCGATTGACTTCATCTTGTTCAGTGCCCCAACTACAGGATATCATCACTGCCCATGGTGTTCAATCTGTTGTTTATACTGATGACACCCCAGCTCTACCTGATTCTCCACTCTCGGGATCGTGAAGCAGCCACAGAAAAGATTGAAACATGCATTGCAGACATCAGAATCTGGTCTAAATCCAACAAGCTGATATTAAATGACAAGACAAAGATGTTGTACTTTCGCTCTCATTTTAACAGATCGACTAGCAGCAACTCTCAGTCGACCATCTTAGACTCATCACTAAGAATGATCAATTATGTTAAAGGCCCATGGCCCGATCGTTAATAGCCTAGTCCCCAGAAGCCCCATGATTTACCGGAAGTGGTCAATATTTTGGTGTCAGAAGCTACTATTTTTCTCATTTACCATGTGAAATCTTAGCGCCAAACGATGTTTGGAAGTTATGAGCGAAAATGTGCCCCATTTTGGTCCACCAATATTAATTTTACACAGTACTCTATGGGGCTTACAAAATCACGTTTCAGCTCTCGCATCAAAACGGATTGAAATATCGGCGCAAAACTTTACTGATGGGGTTTTGGATTGAAGGCCAATCTATCAAGATGAAACTTCATATCCTTAAATCGGGCCATTCCCCTTTAACTGCTTATGCAAAGCTGCTTGGCTAGTTCGCAATAAGGAAAATTGGGCAGTTTCAACAGTACCTTGATGAAAAATCCACAATCAGAATGGTCCACGCCTCTGTTACATCTAGGCTGGATTCCTGAGGAGAATTGACCAAGGTTCAGTGAGTTCAAAATGCAGCTGCCCGACATGTCCTTAAAACCCGTCAATGAGAACATATCACACCAGCTCTCTACAAACTGCATTGGCTTCCAATTATACAGAGGGCAGCTTTTAAGATTCTGCTTTTCACCTATAAGGCCATCCACGGAATATCACCTGCCTATATTTCTGAGCTCACCGCCGAGAACCTTGAGGTCTTCTTCTTGCTGCCAGATGTGTGTAAATCAGTTAACTCAAAGTTCTTTGGTGATAGAATTTTGCTTACGCAGCAGCACTATCTTAAGTTATACTGAAATCGTGTATAATTGATGTTTTTCATAGTTGTTTTCACATTATAATTTTATCTATAGTTTTTGTATCTGTCGTTTTAAAAAATGGTATAATTGCTCCTTTTTTCTATGTGAAGTGCGTAGAGGCATCTGCATTAGGTGCTATATCGAGATTGTTATTATTTCCAAGCAGCAGTTTGGTTTTTGAGCTTGAGGGGTTAAGGTCTACTTTTTACTGATTGTTTTTCATAAAAAGGTCCAAAATTTTGACGAGTCCACATTTTGGTGATGAGATGTTCAAAAAGTCAAAAAAAGAACCATTTTTACCACTTTTACCACAAAAGTCCACTTTTTTGAGGTTCCGCACCTCCCCAATAAATTCTGCGTACGGCCCTGTTGGCGCCAACCCATTGGCAGTTTCTACCACATGTTAGTTTCTGCTATTAATGCCCTGATATGCCTTTATAAAAAAATAACTTTGGACAAAATAACTAACTTTTGTATTTTTCATGGACAATGCGCTAATATTGACTGTTGGACAATTTTGACCAAGATCTCAACTTCAAATCAAAACCACTTTTACACAAAATGACAACACTACACTTTTGTTTTTAATGTGATGGACCACATTGGAATTTAAATTGTTACAAGAAAATGGTAACTTTTTTAAGGGCAATATCTATGTACGTTTAAAAACCAACCCACATTATACACATTACACAATAACTTAAGATTTCTCATTTGTGACTAGCATTATTAGGTTGCCCATTTGCCCACAAACAGATAACAAATGCTGTTAATGCAAGTTGAGAGTAACTAACATACTGAAATGTAAAGTTTTGTGTCCTTACAGTCCACAGCAAGATTATAGCATGTATTCTTTTTAAAATTTGAAATTACATATGGTCACCAAAATGATGGTCACCAAAATTACTTATATCAAAACAACTGTGGAAATTTACACATTTTGTTGCTCCTGTCCAGTTTCAGTTACCAATTTTGACTGGGTATAATGCACGGCATATTGACCCTATTTTGAGCTCCCAATACACTCGCATCATAATGCAATTGATTATTCATTGAAGCCTGTTGACATTCTGTATGTTCAGAGAAGTAAACAGAGGAGAGTAGTCCCATTTCCTGAAAATCCAAAATTTTAAACGACGGGAAGGCCCAAATTTACGCATAGCAAATGTTCCAGGGGAACATTATTTTCTTACACGATTTAGGGTACAAGACCACTTCTTTAAAATAAATTGGCATTTAAAAATTGGTTTTTTGATGCAGAGTTTTACCTTATCAAACATTTGATCTCAGAAATTTCATTTCCAGATTTTTTTTAGGCCAAAAATCCAGAAAGTTTGATTTTTATTACTGGGTGATGGCAGATCTAAGATCGGAAAACATCAGTTGAAGATTACCTTGTGTTGTAAATCTATTCAAGAATGTGAAAGGCATGATATTTGAATGGTACTCTCTCTACTACAAATTGAACCAGCAATAAAATAATTTTTGCATGGAAGAAGTTGGCGGCCCTGGCCTTGTTCTTCCACTTAATATTAAAATATGGAATTCACCTTGGTTTCATCATAGGAAGAGTACCACTTCAAAAAAATTACACCTTTATTCTCCCAATTTAAAGTTGACGATTCACTTGAATCAGACCTGTGAGTGGGTTTTGAAAAAAAAACCTGAAAAAGCTGAAACATAGCGTAAAAACTAAAGTGAAAAGTAAAAAAAGGCTAAAATGAAAAAGAGCTGAAATCAGACTAAAAAGCTGAACTCATGCACAGGCCTGTTGAATTGGATTTTATCATATTCCTTTGTACATATTGAAAAAGTATAACATTTGGAGGCGAGATGAAGAGTAATTTCTATGTTGTACATAAGCCATTTTCTATATAGAACAGAAATGAATTTAAAACAAAGGAATGCACTATGAGATGTTGTTTTCGGTAGATTTTATTATGTCAGATGAAGCGAAAATCACCCAGCATAAATGAGACTAACTTGCTAAATTCACATTTACTAGAGTAGAGTCAACCACGTGTAACCAGAGGACAAGTTTGGTCAGCGTCGATTAGATGGGAGAGGAGGCATGAAAAAACTAAGATAATCTGGCTCAGTGGTGTAAATTCTTTTGACAAATGAGGGATGGGGATGAGAAATTTATGAATGATACGGGGTTTGCTGAAAAGATCCATTACTAGCACAATGGCGCGAAGTGCGTTAAAAATTGCCTCTAGAAGCTAAAAATCGTAAATTAATTTGGAATTAGAACAACAATGCGCGCAAAGCGCGCGGAAATTTGCAATTTTTTAAAACTATTATGTTAAAAATAGAGGTTATTTTTGGTCAAAAACACAACGGGCATCAACATTGGGGGGGGGGGCTGATCATATTGGACCATCCCCCCTCATCAAAATATTGGGGGGATATATCCCTCCATCCCCCCCCCCCCCCCCCCCCCCCCCCCCCCCACCACCCCGGGATTACGCCTATGATCTGGCCTTTCATGTGACCATCATTTACAAAGGACTTATTTGTTCTTTCATATTCAAACACAATGCTCAAAATAGGAACATTCAACTCACATGTTACTTTGATACCACTGAAGCAAATACGATTAGTTCGAATGGTTTGAGAGTTAATGTAGTTATATGCATTTACGTTGACTTGAATCCTTGTATCAAGAATAGAATTGATTTTTCTTTGCTATCGGACTACGTTTCAATTACATTTACATGGAATTTCAATTTCCACCCATGATCAGGCCCCTCATTCAATGCCTATATCCTTCGGAAAAGTACTAGAGTGACACGATGGGTTTAATCTACTGTAACATGGCACAGGACCTGGAGAACAAGGATATCAGATCAAAGACCTATCGTGATATACCAAAAAGTCAAAATATTTAAATTTGCCGGAATAGCTTAAAAGTGAAGGATGAGTCTGTTAGAATTCTCATAAGTATTATCTGAAAAAATTGATGGAAAGGAAGAAAACAGCAATGTTAAAGAACCAATCTGTATTCATTAGTGTTGTGGTAGTGTCCGTACGGTCCAGCTTTTGTTCCTTATAGGTTGCTTTCGGTCTTATCACTTTTAGGGTATGCTAGGATACCTAATACCTGACTACAGCCATGTAAAAAATATGATTTGTGATTTATTTTTTTTCTTTCAAATTTTCGATTTAGCAAATCATTGAGGTGCCTTTAATATGGCCAAATGAGATTTCTTCAAATGAAAAAACTATTCAGATCATTATGAAATCTCAGGGTGACTACAGATTTACTATACCATTTATTGTTGCCCAACAAGAGAGTGCTATGACTAATGTATTTTGTGAAACAAAAATGCAAAATACAATATTTGAGTGATCAGATATGCCACACATTTACTAAATATACAGAAACATGCTACGTCTGATGAAATTCTGTGAATTACTGCTAAACGTACCAATTCCCAATGGGAACTTCTAATTCACCCATTCTCTTTTATTAGGAGAGATTAAAATTTTCCAAATACTTAAAGACACTACGTGATTTATCCGAAAGAGTGAACCTATTTGAAATTTGCAGGAATAGTTTAAAAAGAAGGATAAGTCTGTAGAATTCTCAAAATTTCCCAACTGAAAGAATAACAGAAAAGGAAGAAAACGGCAGGATTCAAATATACAAATCTCCATTGAGGACTGTTGTAGTAAGTGGTCCGTAGGACAGTTAATGACTAAAATTTCGATTTCGTCCTTATTAGGTTGCTTCTGGTCCTATTATTTGAAGGATGTTAGGTACCTGTACTTGTAACACAACATGCAAAATATGATTTTTATGATTTTTTTCAGGATTTTCTGATTGATCAAATCATTATAGGCCCTTTTCAAAAAAAAATCAATTCATAAAAAAAGAAATTGTATTTTCTGTTGGGGACAATTTAATCATGAATTGGTTGAAATTTCTTGTTCTCAGGCATGTATAATGGTTTAACTCCCAGTATTTTTACAACCAAGATTGATGGTTGACTTGTTAAAGGCACTATCAGGGATTGCTAAATCAAAAAATTGAAAAAATCATCAAAAATTCAGATTTTGGCATGTTTGTAACAAGACGGTTATCCTAAACAACCCTTCAAATGATAAGAACAGAAGCAGCTGCTAAGGACACAAGCGGATATTTTAGTCATCACTGTCCAGTACGAACACTACTACAAAACGTATTGAATGGAGACTCATATCTGAACACTGTCGTCTTCATCCTTTTCTGGACATCTTCAGTTGGAAAAAGCTTACGAGAATTCTACAGACCTATTCTTCACTTAAGGCTTTCCTGCAAATTTCAAATATTTTTTACTCTTTGGGTGAATCACTGATGTGTCTTTAATGTATACTTTGTATTAACAATGTTTCTAGTACGCTATCAATTCACATCAAAGATGGTACATTCTAAGCATACACTGAGCAATTGTTACACTGCCAGTAAGTGCTAATTGTGACGTTTTGAATCTCTTCGAATTGATCACAATTGATGTATAATTGTAAAAACTTCTATATCAAATTAATGTATTCAGTGAACCCCTGCAATAAATTTCCTAAGGGAGGGGTCATTATTTACGCCAGGGGGGAATGGCGGATTTGAGGGGGGGAACCAGAAAAATTTTTGAAGAGAGAGGGGGGGATGTGAAATTTTTCATCAACGCAAGAGGGGGGAACATGAACTTTTAAATGGGAAAATCAGCACGATTCAAGGGGGGAACATGAAATTTTGAAGGAAGCGAGGGGGGGGGGGGAATGCAAAATTTTTGCCGAAAAAAAGTTGAAAGCCTCATTCCCCCCGGCATTAAATAATGACCGCTCCCTAAATATGATGATGCATATATGGTAGTACCTTTTAAATATGGTGGCGTCCAAAAATGAGGAGCAGGGGTCGTTCAACTTTTTAGGAGGGATCATTCTCTTCTTTCTGCCTCTTTAATTCTATCTCTATCATTCACACCCAAATGACATGACTATGCAGGGGAAATGGGGTTATGTAAAGGTGCACCCTCTCACAAAGAAGTAATTTGATAGCATTGAAATACTGGGAAGTGACAAGGAATTGACTAAAATACTTCACATGGTGTGTGGATGTGTGTGTGTGTGTGTGTGTGCATGCGATGGGTGTTGTGTGTGTGTGTATTAATATAGGTATGTAGGGCCGGGGGCCACTGGTATCCAAAGGTATGATATCATTCTCATGTACGGCCTCCCAAAACGGACCCAGGAGCTATTTTCACGTGCAAGAAAAATAGGGCCAAGATGTATTCCATGATTTTGCTATCTATACAAGTCTTTTGGTTAGATTTGCTACCCTAACTAAACAAGTATTTTGATTGAATTTATATCCTAAAAACAGGTAATTGCATGATTCTTAAAAAAATACACCCCCTAAACAAGTATTTTGATATCATTTGACTACCCTAAAACAAGTACATGTATACAATGTGCCTGTAAGCATTCACTTGAAAACTGATATAAGGAATATTCACACATGATTTCATTAAAGTTTTTTTGTATTTATTTCACACTTTAATATTGTAATAGTACAATTTGTGCACATAACTACTTCAATGTACATTCTCAAAATTAAAAGGGAAGTCTCAAAGACGTATGGTTATACTCGATTCGACGCTGATATAGGAGCCGGGACCAAGTTTGGGGTCATATCTATTAGGTGAAATAGGGAGGAGGCATTTAATCATCCAAGAAGGTCGCTTCGCTGCTCACAATAGAAAGTGATTTGAAAGGAAAAGGGCCATTACAAATCTTAATTTTGTTTATTGCACTTTCAAAATTAAACTTGTACCAGTTTTACCAAAATCGAGTATAAAATCTTTCGCCCCCTTTACTGAAAAAAAACAATGTTTAGGAATA